>JAUTDX010003761.1:0-41638 GCA_030844895.1 Ambrosia x helenae | reverse complement strand
GGCTTATAATCTTGAGGGATATGATCCATTTATACCAACGGCACTCCAAAGATTGAAGTCCTAATCTCAATCGAAAGGTGCAATTTTTGGTTCTTTGGTTTGTGTTTGAAGATTTATCAGGTGCGATTTTTGTTTCTGTTCAATATTTTTAGGTTTCTAGGGTTTTACTTTGATCCTTATTCTGCTCCATGGTGTTCTGTTTTGTTTTATCTATGTGTGTATACACACAAAAAGAATCATCTTTCAATAACCGGATAATTCACCTCATATAATCAATTTCATTCAAATAGTATCTCTCCGCTGGTTCTTTACAACGATTGAAGATGACGATGGTGATGAATTACATGAAGATTCTAGAGACGTTTTTAGAGCTTAGTTTAGTTCTTCGAGTGAAGGTAATATCAAATAATTTGATTGCGTTTAGTAAGTTGTTGATCTGATATGGAGTAGCCATTTTGTGACATTTGAATTAATAATTTCATTTTGTGTTTATACATGACGAAGGGTTTTAGTAATGTCGTGTTTGTTTTCACTATTTTCAATTATTATTCAGTTTTTGGATTTGCAAGTATGATATTATGTAGGGTTCATTAATTTATAACAAGTGAGTGTTCATTCAATATTTAGTTAATGCTAATCTTTTTTTGTGTGTAATAATTTGAGGGTGCTTTCATATGACTAACTGTTTGTTGTTTTTACATATTTTGAGTATAAATTTGATGTTATCTTCATTGATATTATGTCGAGTTTGATTTTTTCATCTCATGTGAAACTTATATTAAAATCTTAAATAAAACTCACCTTGATGTTCTTTAAAAGCTTAAAAATCTAATAATAGTATTGGGCCAAAGACCACTTAAAATCTTATAGAATTGATGATGTCATTTTGTTCAGGGCCGATTTGAGATAATTTGGAATTAAGCCTCTGAACTACCTTTTCTTTGGTATAGAGAAAAAGCTTTGTTTTTTTCTCTATAATTTATAAACCCATATGAGATTTAACTATTTGAGCTTATAATTATTTAATGGGTACTGCAAAAAGATGGTTAATTGAAGGAAAACATGATGATTGGGTTAATAATGTGAAGGAGTATACATATTAATCATAATCATAATTGATTGTCGTTTTTTAATCGTTGTGTCCGTATGTGTATATCAGTATATGAATTGCCGATTTAAACTTTATAACATTGGGGTTTCAACATTTTGAATCTTCATATATGACGTTTTTTAACTTGTCATTCTGGAGAGTATTGGTTGGTGACTCGAGATGCTGTGACAATACCTATGATTCCTGGTAATTAGACCTCTTGTACGGGCTATAGTTCCGGTTTTAGTTCAGGAGTGAACGGAGTGAACTGTGTACTTTCCGTGTTATTGAATATTTGATGCATGTGGATGACTGGTTTAGCCGGTTGCCGATAACATATCTCTATGGTTGATGCTTGATTTTGTAGTCTAGAATTCTTTTGTTATAACTTATGATGAATGATTTGCGTTGTTTTCTTATTGTTGGTTAATCAGATGCAGTTGTATTGGTTGGTTTATTTTATATGCATGGGATGATCAGATTATGTTGATTTGGTTGTAGGTGAAATGGGTCAACTTGGGTAACATGTACAGTAATCATAATTCTTCAACTTAGCATAGCATGCCTTTGGTTAGTCATTCTTTGAGTTCGAGCGTTTATGGTAGTCGCATGTATGATGTTTTGAAGTGTAGTTTTCGTGTTGATAATATTTTACCTAAAGTTGTTTCAACATTAGATGGTACCGCTATCGGTATCATCATAATTGGTATTGCTATTTATTTTTTAGGTTTTTGGTTATCTTTTAGTTGTTTTTCTTGATGTCAACATTATGATACACCTATTTGCTTCCTTCCGAATGAATGCATTGTGATAGACCTATTTTTTAAAATGTTTCATAACATTAAAATATGTTGTTGATTCGATAGATCTCAAGGGTTATTTTCGATTGCCTAATTAAATGGTGGTGTAGGATATGGCAACCACTTATGTTGAACTAATTGCTAAACTTATGTCAACTTTTGGATGGAATATTGAATTATTATTTTATATTTTTTTGGGTTGGAACAGGTTTCAGGGAATCTCATGGAGCTTAGATGAAAGTGCGATTCCTTATGTGTGCAGATGAACCAAGTGTGCAAAAACCATAATTTAGTGATGCAGCTGGTTACAAAAAATAGATTGGCTCCAATTTCGCGACTGGCTGACAAGGAATTAAATAGCTAGAAAGGTCAAGGAATTGGGAGGAGGATTGGGGTGAAGCTTATTCTGGAAGGAGGCGGTCTGCTGTCAGACAGTTAGCCAATTACCAAGGTTTATCATAATAAGAACTCTTGATATGAAGTATGTTTTCTTAACTTTGTTTGGATTTGTAATTTTAGTGGAGATGTTAATGCTATTCTCTTTGTATTTTTAGCGCCCAAAACTTTTTGCCACATGGCTCTTCATCCTAATGATATAAATAATATGTGTAGGCGAGAAACAAATCAAACCAGAAAAAGAACACAAAAAGAGGATGGTTTTAGAAACAAATGCATATTAATGTCACAGTTTTCTATTCTTTATATCTGGTGTCAAAGTTTTCTGTTTGTGATGAGCTACCTCTTATTTGTTTACCTTTGCTCACATTTTTGTAATTTACCCCTTTCCAGCTATTTCAGATGATCAAGATTTGGCATGGCTAGAAAACGTGAGCAACTCTTTTTTTGCGAAATGGCACAGGTAAAAATTGATTAACTCAATATTCAGGTAGAATTTCACTTACTATTGTAACGGGTCAAATGGACAAAAAAAAAAGACAGAAATGGGTTAAATGAGTTTTGATATATCAAAATACGGTTTTATACCCTTGATAGTGTTTCCGACTGTGTTTCATACTCAGATTTGAATCTGCGTAATTTGTTTTCTGATTTGTGAATCAGATCCGTTTTTTTTTTACTTTTTCATATATTTTTTTGCGTGAAATGCTGCAAGGGATAACAATAAAACCAGAGTCGTTTCAAGGCGTAAACAATTGGCCATTAGAAATGATGACGAACCGAGCAAGTTGTTGGGCTCGGTGACAATTGCATAGGGTGGTCTTTTACCCAACATTCATCAAACTCTACTGCCACATATGGTTTATGTTTTCTTGGCAAGAAAAATTTTTATGGTTCAATTTTTTTTACAATATATAATTTGGTTTTTTCGAGAGTTTTGGCACTCATTTACAATTTATTTATTTTTTGATGTAAGTTGTTCAATATAGGTCCAATTTGTGGTTTTTTTTTATTGTTTAGTATGACTTGAAGGGTTAAATAGTTGATTCAACAATGGAAATTGCATCTCAATGTTCACATTTTCACATCTCACCCTGATACAAATTGTTGTTTGTAGGAGACAGTTGCAGGTTAACATGGTAATTTTCTCATCTTTGCACGCCACTCGATCTACTCAAGCACAACTAGCCAAATCTAAGGTATGTGTTTGAGGTCATGTTTTGTGTGTTGGAAACATGATAAACATTGATATTATCATAAACATGCTCGAGAAGCTGAGGATGTCGCATGTTATTCCTAATCAGCGGTTGCAGGTTGGTCAAGAATTGACCCGTGGACTTGGTGCTGGTGGTAACCCTGATGTTGGTATAAAAGCTGCTGAAGAAAGTAGATATTCGATTGTAGAAGCTCTCACTGGTTCAGATATGGTTTTTGTTACTGTAAGTTCTTTACTTTTTATCCGTTTTTGCATAACTTAAATTTTTTAATTCTATTTTGACTCTGACCGACGAAAAATATTTAGTGGTTATCAATCTTTTCGAGTTGAGTCGTCATATTAGAAGGTGTTTGGATTTGTGTTGATTTGATTACGGATTACCAAACTATTATGAATTCAAGGGGAAATCACCCAATAGTAACCAAGTGTATTACTTAAGTCACTCTACTTTTGTTCCTTTGATGTCACTAAGTCGGAAACTTCCAACCATGGTTTACAAAAACGTTTGAGGCGTGCCTCGAGGCGAAGCACTAAGAAAACAAGTTTGTGGCGCCTTGAGCCTCTGGGGTTTAGGGTGTTTTTGATATATTATTTTGATGTGTTTTTTTTTTTTCATTTTTAGACTTTTTGGTCAATTATTTTTATTTTCGATTTGTGTTTTTGATGTTTTAGACTTTTTTGGGTTAATTATTTTAATTTTATAAGATATATATTTTTTATATTTATTTTTTGATTATGCATCGAGGCTCATTTCCGTTTTTATAAACTTTGCTTCCAACATTAGAACACCTAATGAAAGTTGAATGAGTTTAGAAGAACAAAAACATTGACTGACTTAAGTGAAAAACTTGGTACTATTGGGTGATTTTTCTAATTTCAAGCCACTATAATTAATCTTTAATGATTGAATAAACAGGTTCTGCCTTTAAATGTATAGTGATAACGAGCCTTGGTTCTTATTAGAATAAGAGAAGCAAAACCAAACACTATTTTCAGCAGCCTGTTTTATCACAGCGGATCATCGAATTTGGGATTGGAAAAAATAAATATTATAGTGTATTAATATTGGATCCAAATTTTGAATGTAATATACTAGATAGCAAGGATACAGTTTATAAATAATGAGTGTTCATATGATTTTTTTTCTTATTATTCTTTGTTCATTTTAAAGAATGACTATATATTTTCTAGAGGTGGATGATGGGCTTTCTGTAATTTACCATATATTAAACCATTTTTAATCGATTTGTGTTTTTATTTAT
The DNA here is from genome assembly GCA_030844895.1 of Ambrosia x helenae. Taxonomy (NCBI): domain Eukaryota; kingdom Viridiplantae; phylum Streptophyta; class Magnoliopsida; order Asterales; family Asteraceae; genus Ambrosia; species Ambrosia x helenae. The sequence goes on along the minus strand of JAUTDX010003761.1, from coordinate 36,874 downwards.
TTTGGGATCTAGGTCTCTGTGTTCGTTGTAAGGTGTTCAACTTACAATTTGTTTGATAGAGATGTGGAAAAGCCAGAGCCAATATTATAAACACTGCTAAAAATGAGGACATGGGTAAATGTAGTCTTCTGTGATTTGAATTGTGGTTTGCTTGACATATTTTGGTGCATATTGTTAGTAATGGTAAATTGCAATATTTAGCTTATAAAATTTAATCTATAGATTGGAATCATTGACTCATTGTTAGTAATGGTAAATTGCAATATTTAGATTACAACGATTGATTGGTTATAACAATTTATGGTCAGAAGGATTGCCCCTTTGACTTCTAAAGTCAAACGTATCATTTCTTCAATCACTGGTGTGTGATTGTTATGTTTTGAATTTTGGTTAAATGTCGATATGGACACTAAACAAGAGCTAAGGACAGTCCCTATCTAGAGTATGTTTGTATTTGAAATATCCTGTTTTTACACATGATCAGTTATATCTTGCGCTGTCAAGAGTTAAGAGTAAAGATGGACTGAAAATACTAATATTGGATAAAAAAGTTAAGAATCAAACTTAAGCAGTTTAATTTCATTTTTTTGGTTGTATTTTTTTGTTAAACTATATTTATGTAGTAAGAATTTTCATCTTCATTTTCATGCCGTTTAAATAAATATGACTGCATCTTCATTTCAATATTTGTTTTTTAATGACGTCAAATCAAACATTGTATGATTTATATATCATTTATTGGTTAACACTAAACTTTTTTATGATATTTCCAAGTAATTTTCTCATTTAACTCGGAGATGTACACCCGGGGCTCTAAAATGGGTTTTTAATGGATTTTGATTTAAAAGGAAATTTAAAAATAGTAGCCTGAATTGGGTTCGAACCCAGGATCCTTTGGATGGAAACATGAACTATTTCCATGAGTTGTACATGTTTAATGTGAATGGGTTCATCTCTAATTATTGTTATGGGTTCATTCTAGATTGTTACATGTAATGTCTACTAAGATTTGAAACTCAGTGGGTTCATGTGAACCCGTAACAACCTATGTAGGTCCGCCCCTAAGTGTGTGTGTGATTTTTCTTTGCAATGAGATTAACTATCTTTCTTGATTTTTGAGCTTGAAGTCTTGAACTATATGTAATGGTGATGCCTGTATGTTGATGATGCAAGTTTAATACTTTTCTCAAGTTATAGTGTTATACTTATATGGGTTGAATGAGACCTTTCTAGAGTGTCCACGTCATCTTGGGGCTCCGACCCATCCAAAAAATATACATGACCCGCCATATACATATACCTGCTTTCTTTTCTTTTCACAATAACTTCATATCTACGCTCATTTCAAAACCCTATTAATGTTGCAGCCATGCCTCTCGCTCCTTGATCATCCATGGCGTTCCAATCTATTCAGGAAACTGTAACTTCTTCAATACAAACCCCCTACCTTTCTTTCACGGTATTATTCATCTTCATTTCCATGGCAGGCACACCCAATCTCTCATTGTGAGAAAGCTTCGATTGATGCCATTAAAATCTCATCTTCATTCTGATCTCCATTATACGCCGCAACCCTCGGATTAATAGGGTTATGTTCTTCATAAGTTAGGGTTTTTTCATCATACAATCGTTAACGGCTCGGATCTTTACAGATATGGGTTTTAGTTTAAGGTTGTATAGATGACTTTTCAATTCGTGGTATTCGGTTTTAGGATTTATATTTATGCACCGAACATATGTTTTCACATCTGTTTTACTAGATTGTTATGTTTTCAGACCTGTAAGTGTTTTAATGGATAATTGTTCAGATCTGTTTATTATTTTCATTCTATATATCCGTAGTTATGATTCCGAAAATGATTTCTTAGTTGTTATAATGTTCATTATAACTATATTTCAATTGATTTTGCATATATTGTTCGTGAAGATACTGAATTTTTTGTTGTTGATGAAATGGGTGAAGCTAATGAAGTTAATGTTGATGAACAAAACTAAGATAGTGCAACTTCATACACAACCATTGTATTTGTCAACATATGCTTTTTACTATATTTCCCTCTTTTCTTAACAAAAATTTAATTTTTAAGCATTATAGCGTGTTCCTGTTGAAATTGCTAGGATGGGTCGACTTGATGAAAATATGTCCTTGAAAATATGTAATCATTTGAAGAGAACTACCCTTGATTTGAAGACGGTTTGGATTTTGATTCGCACACAAAATCCTCCAATGACGGAATTACTTTCGATGATTGGAGCGTTGTTGCCAATGAAGCCAATGAATATGAACCTGAAGGTTCGACTTTTCTTAATTATTTTGTCTTCAGTTGATTCTGTATAGTGTACGTACGAAATCGTTTTGTCTCGTGTAGACGTGTACGGAAATTAGGTCATTTATACTTATAGTTGTAGTTAATTGCATCATGTGAAAGTATTGAAAGTGAGCAAAGGATTGTGGTTCCAAAGAAGCTGTCATGGAGTGTGTTGAAGCTTGCATGTGAATCATCTGCTGAGGGAGAGGATTGTGATATTTATTTGGTTGGAACGGTGCATGTTTCTATGGTAATTGAATTGGATTAGTGTTAATTTGGTAGAAAGCCATATTATAACGTTTTTAGTTAGAATGAATTATGTTTAAGTGTAGTTTTTTGACCGGATTTGTATCTTATTGATGTTATCTGATCTGTTTGTTTTATCTTATTTTCTTAGTTATTTAGGTGATATGAAGCATAAGAATAATTAGATCTTTATTACCTTTGTGCTTAGCTCAGAAGTAGGATAGTAAAAGAAGAGGATGGATATGTGATCATAGTGAAGACCTTTAGATGCTGACAACTTGCTTGATTTGCCCACACTTTTTGATGTTCTAATGATAACAAGGATTGACTTGAATTATGTCTTCTACCTGGTAAATTTTAGTTAGAGATTTGAATGTTATGAGTTTGCAAGTTATTTGCGCTGTTGATCAGCTAATAAGAATACATTGTTATTAGATTTCCTTTACCAAGGTTAATGTGAAACACACTTTCTTTTTTCTATGATTTACATTATGTTTTGATGTTAAATTTTCCTTTTGCTTTACAATCTTCAAAGGTAGGGGTATACTCACCTTCTCCTCCATTTGGTTCAACCATCTACGTATCCTTCCAATCCTTCAATCAGGTACCCGACCCTACTTCTATTGTTCCTATTTCATATCTACAAATAATATTATCCTATATACGTTTATTCATTCTTTAATATTATATATCGTAGATTCATTAAGTCCAGTTTAAGACCTGTTTTTCTTTTATCAATGAAGTTTTACCGGTCCCTTGAATCAGATCTGTTATTTTTTTTCTTTTTAGTATTATTTTTATGTCGGATGAGGTGGTATTAGAGATGTGCACTCTAGGGTTTATAATCATGATGGATATTATAGCTGATTTTTCTTGTCATTATTCAGGATCAAGGTTTAAACGTACGGAAACGAGCCTCGAGGCGTAAGCCTCGAGGCGAACCGAGGCGTAAGCCCGAGGTGGAATTAAAAAATAAATTTAAAAATTATATATCTTATAAAAAAAAATAAAATACCAACTAATTTCATCATCAAATTCATCAAAAACAGACATAAAAGAAGACATGAAATGTCACAAAAAGTCTTAAATATCAAAAGCATACCTCAAAACCCCTGAGGCACCTCAAAACCCCTGAGGCACGCCTTTTCTTACCGCCCCAGGCCTGTGAGGCACACCTAAAACAAAGAACCCCTGAGTCGACGCCTCAGAGTCGTTTTTGCCTGAATCGCCTTGAGGTGCGCCTCGACCATATTTTAAAACCATGTTCAGGATTATAGATTGTTTATGCTAAAGATTAGGTTTCTATTGTTATATGACGGTTGCATTTTGAGTTGGAGGCGGTGTTAGAGATGTGCACTCTTGGGTTTATAATCATGATGGATATTTTTTTTCTGACCAATTGGCTCTTGAACTTATTTTTTCTGATTTGGGGTTTTAAAACTTTTTGTTTAAATGTGACGTAGTTTATAGATTTGTACTGATGGCATTTAAACATTATTGCAGTTTTTCTTGATACATTATTTAGGGTTTGTGATTTGGGGTTTTTTTTACATTTTTTTTTAAACATGTAATTTGTTAGAGTATTGGGTTACGGATGCATTCTTATTATGTTAGAGTATTGTGGATTGAATTATGTAAATTGTAATTGAATCATGTGTGTGTATATCTATTTGTTATTTGTTAGAGTATTGGGTTACGGATACATAGATTTTTGTTTTATTGTAGTCATTTTTTGTGATTTAATTGAACTGTTGTTATTAATTACTGGTTTATATTGTGTTTATCTATTTGTGGATTCAATTATGTAAATGAATAATGTGTGTGTAGATACACAGACTTTTGAATTATTATAGTTCGTTTCTAATGATTGTTGTCTGGTAACTCTTCTTACTGAATAGCTAAATGATGATTTTTAATGGAAGTATGGATCTACGAAGTGAACTACATCAATAAAAACACATATGTTTGGGTGGATGGTAAATGTGATTACAATACGTGTAGAGAGCCGGTAAAATCACTAAGATGATTTGGACACATATAACATGAACCGTATCCATGTTTTTTTTTGCGTTATAAGATCATTGATAATAAAGATGGCAATGAACAAAAAAGATTCTACATATTTTTCTATTATATGTTGTGGTTATGGATTGCTTCAAAGTGTTCAATTTTTTTATTTAATTTATATATTTCACCTTGCATGAGCTTACTTTCTCATTACAAAAATCCCCTCGTGCTTGATTCACAAAAGGTTCCCATAAACGCATCAGCAAGTAAGTTTGCTGAGGTGTTGGCGAAGGCGTGGAACGAGTATAGAATCCCGAGGTTCGATTTGATTTTTTCAAGCTGATTTATTTTTAACTTTGAATATGGTGTGCTGTTAGACAGATTTGATAATTATGTAATACAGTGCAGTGGTTTTGGTTGTGGTTCAACCTGGAGAAAGGAACATGTATGACCAACATTGGCTTACCACAACCCTCAAGGAAAATTATCTTTTTTTTTGCATAACAGATATACTAGATATTCCATTGATGGTTTTTGAAACATTCTCTTTTAACTTTTTATGAGAAATCATTTAGGAGGTGTTTGGATGTGCGATTAATCTGAATTCGAATCATAAGTTTTGTGTCGACATAAAAGTAATTATGGTTTTCTGATTCTCTATGGTTAGATTAATCAGATTTGATGAAAAGTATAATGAAAGTTATGCAAGAAAACTGGTTTTCCAGATATATGTAAAATTATCCACCTCTATCTTTAGCTTTAGTTTAATCAGCTTTTGCAACGCGTATCCTGACACAAATACAAATTTGTAGGATTATGTTTTGAGTGTTGAAATTTGAAATTAGTCCTGAGCTTATCAGCACATATAACGTTACAAGTATCCGGAAGACACTGGCTGAAATTGATGCACAAGGGGAGATTCTTGCAGATGGAACTCTTCAAGTGTATGTATTATTATGTTGTTGATGAAAATTTCTGACTGAAGGGAAGCTAATTGCTGAAAGATTGCTGGGATGGTGAAACCGTTGCGCTCATATATTTTAGAGATGGATATGCACCAACCGATTATCCTTCTGAATTGGTCAGTAGAAATCTTGATAGTTTTCTTTAAAAGATGTCTTTAGAATTTTTTTAATTTACAAGAGAGAAAATGTTCATGTATGTTATAGGAATGGAAAGCTAGGCTATTAATGGAGGAGTCATCAGCTATTAAATGCCCTTCAATATCTTATCATTTAACGGGTACCAAGAAAGTTAGCAGGAGCTTGCAAAACCGAATGTACTCGAGAGGTAATGCTAAAATATTTATAATTCAAACAAGTATAGGGATATCTAACTTTCTAGCGTTTTTACAGTTTTTTTTTTTAATTTGTAGCAGCTTCTACTGCCTTTTAAAACAAAAGTAAGGTAAAAATTGTTGTAAGTTTTTATTTTCATCAAATTTGGCAAAATTTTGGTGATTGATACGTAAATCATCGCGTTGGATCAAAAGCCTTATCGCACAGTTGCTTCCAATAGTGAAATTTGTTTTTGTTATTATTTTTTATGTTTTCGGAAAGTATATATACTTATCTATCATTGCGTTACATTAAAAGCTTTATATGATAATTTCACATCCAACCAAAATCCATATTAATTGGATTACCTAACATTCAATAAGTAAAACAACTGACAGACTACAATATTGATATTTTTTTCCCATCTAACTTTTGTATGAATCGTGTGATACACGGGTCTCTAAATATGATATTATTCATTTAAGGGGAATTGGATTTTAATAATCCAAACTACTCGAAATTGGCCACTGACACCCTCAACTAAAAAGTTGGCCATATATAACGTGAACTATTGACTTACTGGAATCTAGCACCCAACTAACTGACGTCGTTAGTTGGGATGCTGACGTGGCACAAGTGGGTTGACACGTCAGCATACCACGTCAGCAAATCTTGCCACGTCAGCAAACCCACTAACGGTGTTAGTGATTTAACCGTTAGTGGGTGTTAGATTCCAATAAGTCAATAGTTCAGGTTATATATGGCCAATTTTTTTGTTAGGGGTGCCAGTGGCCAATTTCAAATAGTTCAGGTTATTAAAATCCAATTCCCCTTCATTTAATTATTTGTTTTTAAATCAAGTCAAATCAAACATTTCTTCATTCATATATCCGTCTTGGTTTAAAAAAGCGCGCCTCAGGCGCGCTTGAGGCGCTAGGAAAGCGCTTTTTTTGGCCTGAGGCGCTAAACTACATGAAGCGCTGTGAGGCGCCCCTGAGGCGCGAGGCGCCAAGGCGCTTGAGGCGCCGCCTCAGTCAAAATTAGGGTTTTTTGGGGCCAAAAATCCAAATCAGGGTTTTTTTTTTAAGTTTTTTAAGTGTGTTTCGGCTTAAGTGTTTGTTTAATGAAGTGTTTAAGTGTGTTTATAATTATGTTATTGTGTTTAGGATTGATTAACAAGTAGAATATGTAGTATTGACTTGTATAAATATTTTTTTACTCTTTTTTTACCTTGGGCGCCTCACATACGGGAAGCTCTCGCCTCGCGCTTTAAGCCCCGCGCCTCGGATTTTGGAACCAAAACGCCTCGGAGCGCCTCACGCTTTTTTTAAACCAAGATATCCGTTGTAGGGTAAAAGTAAACCTTTTTATGATATTATGCAATCAACCAAAATTCATATGATTTTATTACGTAACGTTCAATAAATAAAACTTGTATATTATAATCTTTATAGACTTTTGCCATTTGACTTACGAAAAACTATATGTAATCACTCACTTTGAATGTCCATGTTCATAATAAATCCATTAGAATTATATATTATTATTCATTTGATTTCATTCTTTGTTTATATTTTTTTGTCAAATTAAACTTTACTTAGTCATATATCCATTAGTTCGTTACATTAAACTGTTAGATGACATTTTGCATTTAACATCAAAATTCATATATAATGCATTATCAAACATTTAGTAACCAAAACAACTTGCATAATACAATTCTTATTTTCCTATTTCTTTTCATTTTATTTTCGGATGAACCGTGGGTCCCCACGGGACTCTAACCTAGTATAAAATATAAATTGATATGTACAAACCTGATTTAAACGTGTCTTTAATGGGTACTTCAACAAGTGTTCTTGTAGTATCATAGATTTGTGTATGTGTCATGTTGAGTCTTAACTTTGTGACTGCATCAATAAACATATTAAAAAAATGTTGTTGGTTGAGGCATGTGTTTGACACGCTTCCTTTAAAACAGATTCAGGGGGTGTTCTTTTTAACCGATAACCAATAATCGAACCGAATCCAAAGTGACCGACCCGAGAAACTACCTTACCCGATTAACCCGAACCCGATTAAGGGCATACCCGAACTCGACTAGATTCTTTAGGGTCGGTCTTCGGATTAGTTTTGTATAATTCGGGTTAACCCGAATAATTCAAAAACAAATAAATGATCCAGTTTTCATATTTTTATGTATATCGGAGTAGTGTTTTTGTAGCCAAATTTGCAACTAAATATTGTAGCCCATGTTATGGTTTTATTTTACACATATTGTAGACCAAATGGATAGAAGTACGCAACCCAAATGGTTGGAAATATGTAACTCAAACACCTGAACCATTAAACCAATAACTGTTTAACCCGACCCGAAAAACCCAAACCTGATTAACCCTATAACCGATAACCATTTAACTAGATTGAGTCAGTTATCGGGTAATATTTTCACAAATGAAAACCCGAATAACCCGATAACCGAAAACCAAACCCGGTAAACATCCCTAGGTACAATAACCAAAACAGTATGTGTACTGCCAAAAATGGCTCACGTGCCTGAGGTTACACCAGGTTAAGGTGTTTTCGATTTATGTGAAAAATAAAAATATGAAGTTGGTGATGGTGAAGAATTAAAGAGTACTCTCTAAATTTTCGGAAACTTTCGACAAAATAATTTTTCTAGTATTTTCCTTTTTTTTAATCTATTTCTCACCCACTAAAAATGAATCGGCTCTTGTTATACTTAAAAACAAAACTCCAAATTCAATTTATTTATGTAAATATAATTTTATGAGTCAAATTAAAGATTAATTTGATTCTGAGATGTTAATGTCATATAAAAATTTCCATCATCATTTTTGAATAGAGATTAAGAGTCGATTAAAACAACTAATTTATAACAAAGACATATTTTTATACTAGAGTCGTCAAAGTTTAAGAATATTCAATTTAACCACACAACTTTGAGCATCGATATCTTATAAATTTTAGCTCTGATTTAGACATGATTTTGTTTGTTTGTGAAACTCTCACACTATATAACACAAACTTTTAAATAACTATCTATATAATTCATATAATTCATATATATAGAGTTAGGATCAAATACACACTGAAAGAAAAATAAGAAGTCGTAGGAAGGGTATCAAACGGATTCCGATTGAACTCATTCAAGCGGCATTGGAAACGTCTTATCAAACCCTACGACGTTAGTTTTTAGGTATTCATTTTTTGGGTTTTAGCTTGTAGTTTTTAGAATATGCGTTATATCATTGTCTCTTTTATGTACCGTTGTGTCTTTTTCTTATTTTCATCATTGTGTCATTTTTTCAATTCACTGTGTCTTTTTTCTTCAGTATTGTGTTATATTTTTTTGGCACTGTGTTATATTTTGTGGCTCATTGTGTCATATTTCATGATTTATTGTGTTTTTTGTATCCTTCTCACACTTCTCATTTTTATTTATCGTTTAAATTTAGCGAAAAATCATTTTCACTAATATTTACCAACATAAAAATCAGTCAACGATATGTATTTTTTATTGATGAGAGGTTGCTATAAGGAGGAGGATCAAGTTTATAATTTTCTTAATGTGTATGCGCCTCAAGGTTCGGTTGAGAAACGGGTTCTTTGGAACAAGCTGACCGAGATTTGGGTTCTTATCAAAGGCGATGGGTTATAGCTGGTGATTTTAATGTCGTTAGGAGTGTGGATGAGCGAAAGAATTCAGTGTTCAACGTTAGGGAAGCTAGAGACTTCAACGACTTTATTGAAGAATCGGGAATTCAGGAATACACGTTACGAGGTAATAGATTTACTTGTGTTTCGGGAAACAAGATGAGTATACTGGACATAATTTTTGTATGCGAGACGTTTTTGAGCAAATGGCCAGATGCGGTGTACCGTGCTCTTCCGCGTTTGTTTGCTGATCACTGGCCGTTAATATTGTTTGTTGATAAAAAGAATTTTGGTCCGAAACCTTTTCGGTTTTTTAATTCTTGGTTGGATCGTGATGACTTTGGGGATTTGATTGTCAAAAGTTGTGAGGATTTTGATTGGGTTGGGGCGCATGATGTTCGGCTGTTGTTGAAGTTTCAAAAATTGAGAGAGATTATTAATGAATGGAAAAAGGTGGCAGGACTTAAAGAGTTGGAGGAGCAATCTGTTGTCAAAAAAGAGTTGGAGATGTTGGATTTAAAAGGGGAAGATAATGATTTGGATGAACAGGAACATTGGGTTAGAATAGAGTGCAAGGAGCATAACTAAGGTTGTACAAGGCCCCTAATTCTCTCATTTCTTAGACACTAGGAGGTATAATCTTGTTTTGTTAAAAACTTATGTTTATTTAACTACATTTGCATTTATACACCAAGTTGTTCACTAATATGTTTACTCTTGTAACTAAACCAAGTAAAATGAGTGAGTTCATGCTTTAAAATACATTGTGTTAGTTGGTAAATGTATGTATTCACACACACATTATAGGCCGAAATATGTATATATATACTAGACCATGATGGCCGAAAGTTTGAAAGAAAAACTATATATTTTCCAAAGCTCATTAACATAAGACATAATGAGGATAGTTAAAGATCATGTGTGACATGTTAGATCCATAAAAAAACATACAAAGTACTAATGTTTGCAAGAAAAACTATGTTTTGACATGGAATATTACTATTTTCACAAAGGTTGTTAAACTTATGAATTAATAAGAAAAAAGATACCTAAATATTATGGATCTATGGACATGTCAAATTCAAGGTTGTAAAACCTACAACACATGAGTACCTACACCATCCAAAGTGTATAAAATATATGTTTTCACAAGTAAAAGTAGTGTTTCTCCCAGAAACAAAGCTATCTTTTTGTCAAGATTACTAGTTTACATAAAGATTATAAATCTTGTAACACAAAACCATGAGGTTCATATTTTAGAAAAAGTTGCATTAGAAACCCTAATGTGGAACATTCAAAGAATGATCATTGTATCTTTTAACAAATAAGTCATCAAATACGCAAATCTTTACATCAAAGACACATCTAACTTAAAGAGTTAAGTTACAAGGACAAGTATAATAAGAGAACAACTTGTAAGCAGTACAAGTAACATAGACCTAAATTGTCTCTTTTACATAGGACATGTAGGTTGATCTCTCTAGCTCAGACTCATTTGTTCTTTCCCAGACACACCACAAGGTGAGTTTCACAGCCCCTTTTCACTGTTTAACATTATTTTCGGGAGAAAAACATGCGTACAGTTTTCAGTTACATACATGACTATTATGTGAACATGGGACAGTAAGGTTCAGGATCCATAAAGCCCTCGTGTCATACATCACACCATAACCATTAGCCATGGACTTAGCCATGAAACACCAGAATAGATCTATTGGGTTGACATCCCCACCCTTGGTCAGTCGCTCTGACCGGGTGACAGATATCAGAAGAGTGCTAGTATTTCACATTTATTCATTGTCTTGAGTGTACAATGGGCGAGGCACAACATGTCAAGGTTTGGTTATGGGCTCATGTTAGATCACATATTGATTATTGCCCTAGCTAGGCAGTAATTTAGTCGGATTTGGATTACAGGTCCATTTACATAAAATCCGTGAACTCACCAACTTTGTGTTGACCTATATTTTTACATGCATGTTTTTCAGGTAAGTAGCATGAAGCATGGAACTTGGGGGTCGCGTGTGAGCATCATGGGATATCACCTTTTGAACCGTTGTTGTATTGTTTTCAGACATTAACAATTTCATACAATGGTTTATATAAAGACAATCACTACAAGAAATTTGGGTCTTTACCTACACATAGTATGTGTGCATAAAAGCCTATTATATGTTAGTAGTTGTCTTTACCTACACATAAATTAAGTGTAATGATGTGTAGACTCATGCCTGTGGATATTGATGATTACCCACACATTAGTTATGTGTAGATATATAGCAAGCTATACCTACACATACATGTGTGGCTAAAACTAATTTATATGTGTGGTTATAAGTATAACGATTTGTTTGGATGACAAGTGACGTGGCACCAACGAGGCAGATGACGTGGACTATAGTGATGACACGTGTCATGAATATATGTGTGGGTAAAGGTTATATTATGTGCAGATAAAAATGGTAGATGTGTAGGCATTGTTTATTATGTGTAGCAATAAATTTAGATGTGTTGGTAAAAATATATTTATCTGTAGACAATAATCACTATATATGTGGGTAATAATATTCAAATATATACAAATAAATACAAAAGAAATATATACACATACGTTACCAAATTTCATTATTAAAATTTCTTGAAACATCATGATTCAAATCTCAAAACGAAAGTACTTGTTACAGAATTAGAAACACTTATAATAACAGAACAAAAACTATTCAAAAGTCACTAACAATATTATAGACAATACGAAACTATTTCACACACCGATATCTTTACCACTCTAGCGTATCACCTTGAGAATGTCATGATATGCTGGTGAATGAGTCATGATATTACTCGAAATCAGTGTATGTTCTGCAATTGCACATTTACCTTTCATTGTTTCAAGTGCATCAACTAGTTCGTCATAAGTATGGTGGTTTGATTTCTGAGTAGTATCAATGGTGTTACTAGCAATAACTAGATTATGTCCCCACCCATGCAAACGAACAAAGCTCTGTCCAAGTACATTCTCAATAATCAACTTGTCGCTCCACAGAATGTTGGTTTCTTAACTTCATCATATCTTCGTTTTAGCACAAAAAAGAAAAGAAAAGAAGTTCAATAAATTAATTATTTACCAAAAAATGAATATAAAGCGGTAGAAATAATAAAGTAAATATTGTAGTACATTTGTAAATATCCAACCTTTTTCGGCATCCCAATGTATATGCCACCAAGTGTCAAGTTGACCGGGTGAAGAAACAAAATCCAGTCCACGCTCAATGTGATAGCATATTGTACTTTTTAAACCATTTCTACTATCCAATTTTAGCTTTCCACCTGCCATAACCTTTTATTTTGCAATTTCCTTCAATGACATACGACCAAATAAAACATAAAATATTAGACCGAATTCAATAATATTATGGCTAGAATATTGTTAAAACATTACTAAGCATCTTATCTCACCCATGTATCACAAAGATATTCCCAGCCTTCTTTGCTAATATTAGAAGGGGTGTGGTCTTTGCCTTTCCATGCTTTTGACAGAACTTAACAAGTGACTCACGCTGGAAATAAGGATGTGTTACAATCTGGTTAACTGTTGGCTTTATTTTTTAGTAGGCTAAGCAATCTCTAATCAAAGAAATTGTCATAGTTGCTGCAAAGTTTTAGCCAGAATTAGTCCTCATCAAAATGGTATTCCCCACCTTTCATGTTATGAGAATATGATTTTAAGTCGAACAAACAAATCCTCAATTTCCAATTTGATATGAATATTCATTTATTCAATAAATTGTTGAAAATCAAGTTGTGAACTAATATAGACTTCGTGTCTTAAAACCTGAAAAATGCTGGAAGTCTTGATTGTTGTGGTAATTCCAACCCAGGTACATGTTCTCTCCTCAAATAAGTCACTACACAAACACAAACTTTAATCAGCAGGTTATAAACATACACCACTATAATTGTAGAGGGTAACTTATAACTAAGTTTATATTAGAGAATTGGTATCATATTGGTTGGAATCTATATTGGTTGGAATCTAAATTGTTTCTTTAAATTATTGGGTTTGTTTTTGTTGTTGACTGAACATAGATGGCTCGAAAGTTGAAACAAAAGTAAGTCGACGAACAAAAAAGTTTGGGACAAGTTTGAAAATTTTATTGACGAGGACGGGAAAAAATGGCAATATGCAAGCATTGCTCAAAATCATACAATGCAGACCGGTTAGAAACAGAATATCAACATTGACACGACATTTCAAAAGATGTTCTAAACGCCCTGGTAGTTAAAAAGGTGCATTACAAAACGAATGCCTCCCATATATAGTTGGCAAACGGGTCGGGTCGGGATGGGTCGCGAGTCAAAACGGGTCAATTCAAAAAAAGGGTTGTATCGGTTCGGGTCAAAACGGGTTTCTGGTCAGGTCCGGGCCAAAACGGGTTTCAGGTTGGGTCGGGCCAGGTTGGGTGTAAAAAAGGATTCTTTTTTAGTATTTACATGTGAAAGAGAAAAAAAAAGTCAAATTTATACATTGTTAAAACGGGTCAGTTGTGTTGGGTTCAAAAAAGTTAAAATGTCCAAAAAGTTATGTTTTTTCATCATTAATTTCCACAAACTAAAAACATCCAGCTACTTTCCGAATCAAGTTCCTCACAAAATGAACCCTTTTGCTTGTTTTCTATGGAACAATGACGAGATTAAGCAACCAAACACACATTCAGAAACAAAGTCAACCAACCAAATTGACCCCTAAAAACGAGATAATCAAAAAATGAATCTACTTTCTTCAAACATTAAAAAGAAAAGCCATAATAATCAGTTAATCAGTTCCAAGTCGCGCAAAGACTTGCTTGTGCAAACACCTCATTCAACTGTCAAATCTTGAATTTCAGCTATACAAAGTAAACAGTTTCAAGACTCAAACTTGACATGAAATTTTTCCTTTTTTTTCCTCTTTAAATTGATAAAATATCATAATTTTTCTACAGTTACCTACAGCTAATAATCTTGTTATGCAAAACTAAATAGTTCTCATCAATTTTGACTTCAGGTAAAAGCTCACTTTTAGCTACTCACGAGTTTGACATCATGTTATGCAAGTAATTACGTGAAATGGAATTAGATGAATAAAGCATTATTTCATATTTAAATGACCCCTAAATATCAACCATATGATCAGTAGCATCATTTTAGTTACAGCTACTATATATATATTCAAGGATGACATCAAAATAAGACCATAAACAGAGCAAGCACATATCATCAAACTGTTCCTTATCATTTCTGCTAAACATGTTTGACTTTCTGGAATTTGACTTCTGACTAAACTTCAAATCAAAGACATAAAGATCACAAAAATGATCAACCAAATCAATAAAAACTGCCCAAAATCAAATCGTACTTGTTTTTTTTGCGCCTAGCGCCTTTGATAACTATGCCCAGGCTAAAAAGAGAATAACTTCTCAAAAATCAAACGAACAACAAAAAAATGTAGCATTTAAAATACGGAGTAATATTTTCATTTATGCATTTCATCGAGCACTTGGTGTGCATCAAACAAAACATTACCTTAATCCATCACATGAGAACACACATCAAAGCATCAAGAACACACATCGTAATGAAACCCATATAAAAACACATATCAAACCAACTAATCAGCCTCTAAAACAACTTACCTGTAACAAATCGGAGCTGTTTGATCAAGATATTGAGGGATTTTGGCTCGCGTTCAGATCTGCGACGGTAATCGGAACAACGAAACCTAAGGAAAAAACGAAATCCAAAAGTATTAAAACAAAATTGAAACCCTAGATGTAGATTGAAGAAAAGAATGATTTAAAATAGCAGAGTTAATTATTATAAAAGTTTTCTAGTAACAACGACTATTGCGTTTGATTTGTGATTAAACTCAAAGAAAAATGTTGAAGAGGATAAATTTTAGGGATACCAGAGAGAGAGACGAAAAATTTAAATGAAATAGAGTGGGAAGGTATTGGACCATAGGAGGGAAATTAAAATTCTGGGAAATGTGTGTTTAATTTATGGGAATACTAAAACCAAATTTATTATTAAACAAATTAAATTTACCAAAGAGCTAGCGTAATGACGTTCTTTAAGGCAGGTCGTTAATTGGAGTTTCGTTCGTGACAAAAAATGTCATACGTGAGCTAGTCGGTTTTACCACAATGGGCCTTCAGGCGGTGAATTTTCGTTGAAATTGGTAACAACCCGAGTCACGAATGCTGTCTGCGATCATGAATATGGGTGACCTTTTGCCTATGGGTGTACCCAAGTGACCAGGCTGTAATGGATATTAAAAACAGATAAAATAATTGATCATATCTTGAACAACTTGACCACAGTGACCTTAATTTACCATCATCTATCCTAACAAACCAATAATAACTCTAAATGTAATTCACCATCAGTAGCCCTGATAATGTCATCCGTAGCTAATGGTCACTTTTCTTGTAGTTTATGTATCAATATATACACAAAGTGTATATTTTTAATACGCGTAGGTATTTATCGAACATTTTAAGTATGCGTAGATACTTATTTTGCCATGTCACTTTAATAAAAACAAAATAAAGATTTATTTACTTAATTTATATGTATCAAATATCTACGCATGTTGTACATTTTTAAATATGCGTAGGTTCTTATCTTGCCACATCATTTTCAAAATAAATTATAAAGACTTATTTACTTAATTTATATGTATTTAATATCTACATATATTGTACATTTTAAATATTTGTAGGTATTTATTTTTTCGTGTCATTTAAAAAAAATAAACTTTTAATTTTTAATTTATCTACATATTTATTTATAAATGTCATATGTTGG
Source organism: Ambrosia x helenae (assembly GCA_030844895.1). Classification (NCBI taxonomy): domain Eukaryota; kingdom Viridiplantae; phylum Streptophyta; class Magnoliopsida; order Asterales; family Asteraceae; genus Ambrosia; species Ambrosia x helenae. Next base: position 20,511 of record JAUTDX010003761.1, on the reverse strand, counting down.
TAAACATAATCAATTACCCACACATTTATTACCTTTTTACACATGTGTAGATAATCTACCTACACATAACAAAAACTTGTCACATGTGTGGGTAATTTAACATTTAATTGATTGTCTTTTGGGGGGGGGGGGGGGGAATTTTTCCCACCAACACTAAGTGTAGCTAAAAAACTATGGCCAACATATATATTAATTGTTAATCATTGTGAAAATATATCATCACCCATTACCCACATATTTACATGTGTAGGTAAATTATGTGTTAATAAACACTACAATTTCTTGTAGTGAATTTAACTTAATGTTTTGTAAAACTATGTTGTCTAATGGAATTTCCCATCTTTAATATATCGATGCTTGCGTGACCTTTTGTGCTTGGAAATTATTTCAGTTGCACCCCGTATTTCCGCCTTAGGCGGGGTGTGACAGGCACAGCCGTGCTTAGGCCCTGAGTTCAGATTGGTTACGCGGGAAATTTTTAACGGTTTTTCTATCTAGCCAAGCATGCCCTACACACTACTGTGCACGGACGTGCTCGTGACTGATGACACGGTTTTTTCAAACCTGTCAGTTTTCTTGAATTTTTTTTCGCAAAGTTTCTCAAAATTTTTACCCACATTACGTTCCTAGCACTACCCTAATCGTTTTCCTAAAGTTTCAGGCTAACATTCAGGCTAAAAACACTAGAAATCTAAGGTTTTCTCCAAGAAACTAAACTACTCAAAATCTCAAGAATCTGGACAGATCTGGACATAAAACACTTAAAAGATGTTAGGGGTTGATTATACATACCTTATATTGAAGATTGAAGCTTGAAATGAAGGAAAATTGTGGAAAAATGGAGATTTGGGGGTGAAGGAGACAGAATGCGAGTGTGAGGAAGGAGAAGAATGAAGTTTGAAAAGTCAAAGAGGCTTTTAAGACCCAAACTTCTGATCTGCACGATTGGCACGCCCGCCGTGCTTACCTGTACAACACCCGTTTTTCGCGTTTTTCAGTTTTAAAATTGTTTTTAAGGGTCTGGTTTTAAAATTTTTAGTCGGGTTTCCCCAAAATAATTTTTAAAACCCCATTTTAATTTCGAAAACAGTTTAACTTTTAAACTTTTGAAAAACTTCACCCAGTCTTCATTTTCTACATTTTCTGCACTTACCTGGCGATCTTCAAGGGATGACAAACCAATCTCTAATGAAAATAAAGAAGAAATAAAAACCCTCCGAAATGAAAGTTGATGACTTTGGTGGTCTCAGCTGTCCTCACGGGAATTCTCCAAAGTGGCCATTCCGGAAGCAAAACTGCAAAGAAAAACCAAAACAACCGCAATCATCGAAAATAAAGCAGAAATAAAAGAAAAAGAAAAATAAAGAAAACCAAAAACAAAAAGAAAAATAAAGTGAAAAGAAAAATGAAAAAGAAAAATAAACCAACCAGTCAAGTGACTTGGATCTTTCTTTGGAAACAAATGTGTTCCCCGGCAACGACGCCATAAACTTGGTGTGCGTGGTTTTAGTAATTAAAAATATATCATTTTCCCGGTGTCAAAAACTTGGTGTTTTAATTCAGAAACTTTGGTTCGGGTCAAATGATTGATTTTTACTAAACCGGTTTTACCAGGTTTTAAATTTATAAAGTAAACAATATTTACTTTCGAAACTAAAACCAACACATATGCAGAGAACCTGACGTGCATAGTATAGTTTCTGGGGTACGTATTGAGTATCGTATCCCCAAGGATCACACTTTCCCCTACTCAACCTTTCATCAATTTACTGATCGGGTTTTAAAAAGAAAAATAAAACGGAGGGGTTCTTTAATAAAAAATAGTTTTTGAAAAAGGTTTTGGTTTTGTAAAATAAAAAGATAAAAATATTAGAGTAGTATATTATGCATATATCGGGGTCCTTTGATTTAATAGTTAAGTTTATTATTAGAATTAATAATTTAAGTTAGTTAATTTGTGAGGAAGACGAGAGGGATCTTGAATTGTTGACTCTTTGATAGAGAAACGGAGGCTACTACTGCGTAGAATGCTAAACCTCTCCAGCTTGCGTTCACCTGGGGTCTCCACCAGGGCTCGCGTATAGCGGGCTCCTCAAACCGCGGTCAAGTATCTGGTCTTCGAACTCATCTTCTTCTTAAAATGGAGGCTTCACTTCCGACCTGGAACACCGTACACCTCGCCTTAGCACTCGCGTTTCGCACCGAAGGATCTCGCCTTAGGGTCATTCCCGAGTAGGTCAACAACAAATCCCCATTGGTTAACGATACTAAGATCGAAGGATCTCTCTTACATTTGATATCAGGAGACCGTATCCCCATTGGTTAACGGCGTTGTACTAACGAGAACTAGATAAAGAATCCATTATTTGTTTATCTTTTAAGTGACACTTTAATATTTAATGATCAGTTAAATATAAAATTAGTTGAATCAATGATAACTTAATTACCCAATCCATAACCTCCCGAACTGGATGAAACCCTTGATAAAGATGATTATGCAGGATGAAATGGACAAAAGCAAATTAAGGTTTACTTGGTGCAAATGGGTCCCTAACAAGTGCAATATTTTCATTTGGAGAGCCACTTTGGATCGTCTTCCGTCCAAGATGGCGTTGGGTAGAAGGAACATTGTTTTGGAAGATCAATTATGCTCTTTCTGTGGAGAAGTGGAGGAGACTTACCAACACATATTCACGGCTTGTTATGTCGCGTTCAGGGTGTGGCAAACGATTTCGACTTGGTGTAACCTTCCAGAGATATATGCTTTCTCCATACAAGATCTTTTGGAAGCACGTAAGGATGTGAGGTTATCTAATGTGAATAAGGAAGCTATTAGAGGCTTGATCATGGTTACGTACGTGTTGGAATATTTGGAAAGTGAGGAACCAAAAGATTTTTCAAGATCATGCAACTATTGTTCGAGACATAGTGGAAGCGACTAAGACGATTGGTTATTTGTGGTTCAAAATTAGGCAAAAATGTATAAATGTAGAGTGAGACAAGTGGCGTTATTTTAACTTGATGTAATTGGTTTTTTCTGGGCTGTTGTGTCTCTCATCGAGACAGGTAGCCTGCGTTTGATGGTTTAATGAAGTTTATCTTAAAAAAAGTAATATATTTTGTTAAAATATATAAAAATGTTAATTCAAACCTTTTATCAGTATTGGGCTTATGTTTATATATTTGGGCTTAACTATTGTTGGGCTATTACTTGTGGGCTGATAAGTTGTTGAGGTTTGTTGAACAGATTAAATCCGATGGTTGAGAAAGGTTTGATCGTGTGGTTCTGATGTGTTCGCGAACATCCAGATTGGAAGCTTCATGAGCTGCATATATAAACGAGTTCTTTAGATATTTTATTCATTCATTCGTCTTGTTGTCTCTCTCTCTAAAATAGTTCTCTCTGTATTCTGTTTAGGTATTACCTCTCTGTATTAGGGTTTCATGTCTGTAAGTCTTTGATTTGTATTGTTCTTATATCTGATCCAGTATCTGATATTATTATCAGCTATTGGATCTAACATTGTTCTATTCTTTGAGTTCTATGATTATAGAACTCTAGGGTTTTGGGGGTACTTTTGGTTTGGTTTAATAATATCTTTTGTCACCGTTTTGTCGCTATTCTTGTTCTTTGGTTGTGATTCTTTATTTTGTTGCATTTGTGGTTGAGTTTTCTATATTTTTAACATGGTATCAGAGCCTCAGGCTCTCTGATCCTTTCTTTTCTGTCTTCCGCTGTTGGTTTCTTTGTTAAGTTGGTTTTAGGGTTTGGATCTTATTTTTTAGATCTTGACCTTAATACGTTCGTAACAGATCTGATCTTTGTAGATCTTGTCTGTTATTTGTGATTCTTTAGTATTAGTAGTAGATTTGATCTTTGTAGATCTTGTCTATTACTTGGATCTGGTATTGGTGTAGATCTAGGGTTTGTCATGTTTGATTGTCTGTGGCTTCTTGTTATTACATATTATTAGTATATATATATATACTATAGTTAATAAAAGGGCTTCTGTGTTAAGAATTGGGTGGGCACCTTGAGTGATGAACCCACTATCCTTACACTGACACAGTTTCGTCCTTCTAGGGTTTTATACAATCTGTTTCTTGTTTGTGTTGTGTTAATCTGGTCTGGTAGGAGTATTGTGCTTTATTTGTGATTGTTTCTGTGATAATTACTCAGTATGGGTGATGAAGTTCTTATTCCACCACCACCAGGCCCTGTTGGTGGTGGTGACCCTAATACTGGTACCCTAATCAGTAAACTTGACATTGGTGATCCTTTATACATTCATCAAGTGATACAAGTTCTTTGACAATAATAACTGTAAAACTCAAGGGTACTGAAAAACTATAAGGTTTGGTCTAATGCTATGAGGTTAGCCCTTGAAACTAAAAACAAATATGGTTTTATAGATGGCACCACTGTCAAGCCTACTGATGATGAGGTACTAGCTAAGCAATGGGATAGGTGTAACTCTGTTGTTCTGACTTGGTTGTTAAATTCTGTTAGTGAAGAGTTATACTTAGGGCAGGTTTTCTCTAAGTTGGCTAGAGATGTCTGGTTAGACTTAAAGGAAACCTATGATAAGGTAGATGGATCTGTTGTTTTTAATCTGCATCAAAAAATTTGTTCTATGAGTCAAAATGGAAGTTCAGTTTCTGAATATTATCACAAACTTAACACTATGTGGAAACAGTTTGATTCCATAGTGCAATTACCCCCTTGTACTTGTGAAGCATCAAGGGATTTTAACAGTTTTAATGGTCTAATAAAACTTATGCAATTTCTAATGGGTTTAGATGATGTGTATCAACCTGTTAGGACGAATTTGTTGATGCAGGATCCACTTCCCTCTGTTAAACATGCTTTCTCTATTGTGTCTAGGGAAGAATCACATAGAGGTTCTAGCACTAACAATGCTAAAGGGTCTAATGTGGCTTTCTTCACTAGAACCAATACTGGGAATACTAATAATGGGAAGTTTTCTGGTTCTAATAGAGGTCCTAACCCTAACCTTAAGTGTACTCACTGTAATAGGATTGGGCACACTAAGGATAGGTGTTATGAGTTGGTTGGGTATCCTCCTAGTACTAGAAGGAGTGGACCTAATCAAACTGCTAGGGCAAATGTGTCTGCTAATAATGCTTCTGTTGTTAATAATAAACCTTCTGGGTCTAGTTCTACTGGCTTGCCTTTTTCTTCTGAACAGATATCAAAACTCATGAATCTGATCAGTGAGAAAGATGGAAGTGAATCACATACCACTAATTCAGGAGGTAAAAGTGTGTTTATAAATGGTTTTTCATGTATGTCAAAAATTTCAAACTTAGAACACATTTTTAAAAACTTTGCAAGTTGTTCAAGTTTTGTTAAAAATGCTATAAGTCATGGTTGGATTAATGACTCTGGAGCTAATCAACATATGACTAATAGTGATAAGCATATGTTTAATTGCATTGATGTTTCTGAATATGATGTTTTAGTTAAACATCCTAATGGGTCAAGTGCAAAAGTAACTAAAATTGGAGATGTAAAACTTGCAGAAGGTGTTATACTTTATGATGTGTTCTTAGTTCCTGATTACTGTGTGAATTTACTGTCTGTTCATAAGTTAGCTAGAGATAATAAGCTAAGTGTCTTATTTGATGAACAAAGTTGTTACATTCAGGATTCCAGGTCCAAGAGAGTCCTGGTGACTGGTAAACAGTGTGATGGATTATACTTTATAGGAAAACATGTAAGTGTGAATAATAGTTGTCTTAATAGTATCACTGATGCCAATTTATGGCATAGTAGACTTGGTCATCCCTCTGATCAAGTCTTAGCTGTGTTAAGGGATAGCCTTAATCTTGGACATAGGAACTCTCAGCCTTGTGATGTTTGTCACAAAGCAAAACAAGTTAGAGTTCCCTTTCCTATAAGTGACCATAAAACCAAACAAGTTGGTGATGTGGTTCACCTAGATGTTTGGGGTCCTTACAGGATAACAAGTAGAGAAGGATATAAGTATTTCTTGACTGTGGTTGATGATTTTTCTAGAACTGTGTGGTGTTACATGTTAAAAACTAAAACTGAGGTTTTTGAAAATATTGTTATCTTCTATGAATTGGTTAAAACACAGTTTAAAAAACAAGTTAAGGTGTTTAGAAGTGACAATGGGACTGAATTTGTTAACAAACAAATGCAATCCTTTTGTAACCAAAATGGTATTGTCCATCAAACCACTTGTGCCTATACACCTCAGCAAAATGGTGTTGCTGAGAGAAAACATAGGCACTTATTAAATACAGCTAGGGCTTTACTTTTTCAGAGTGGTATACCACTTAGATTCTGGAGTGACTGTGTATTAACTGCAACTTACTTAATTAACAGGATCCCCTCTTCTGTGCTGTTAGGAAAGAGTCCTTATGAAGTAGTTTATGGGTTTCCCCCCACTCTCAGTCACATCAAAAATTTTGGGTGTCTTTGTTATAATACTATTTTAAATAATTCAGATAAGTTGTCAAGTAGATCTGACAAGTGTGTTCTCATAGGGTACTCAAATTTTAAAAAAGGATATAAGCTTTGGTGTTTTGATACAAAAAGTGTTGAGTACTCTAGGGATGTTAGATTTTATGAAGAAATATTTCCTTTTAAACAAGTTTCTGAAAGTTCTGAACAAATGGTTAATGATATTAACCATTTAAATTTCTTTGATTTTTATGAGACAAATACTCCTGAAAATTTTAATGTGACTGATCATTTAAAGGTTCCCAATGATGAAGGGGGAACAAGTTTAGCTCAGGAGGTATTAGCTAGTTTGCAACCAGGGAATTCTCCCAGGGCTGCTGGGGGGGTAGACCTTACTGAACTAGGTCAGCAGCCTGGTAGCCCAGGTTGCAGGAACCCTGGTATGGCAGACCAGGATGCTAACACTCCATATGAAGAAGAGCATAACCCATCTGAGGGAATGTCTGTGTATAGAAAGTCTGAAAGAGTCTCTAATATGCCTAGGAAATTTAGTGACTATATTGTAGAAGGGAAAGTTAAATATGGTGTGGAAAAAGTTGTCAATTATTCCCATTTATCTAGTGATAATTTCTGTTTTGTTTCCAGTTTAAATAAAACAGTAGAACCCACTTCTTATTCAGAAGCCTCTAAAGACCCAAGATGGGTTGAGGCTATGAATCAAGAAATGGAGGCTCTCTACAGAAACAAAACTTGGGAGTTGACTGACTTACCTAAAGGCAGAAAGCCTATAGGTTGTAAGTGGGTTTACAAGGTTAAATATAAATCTAATGGTGAGGTTGAAAGATTTAAGGCAAGACTTGTTGCCAAAGGGTACAATCAGAGAGAGGGGTTGGACTTTGGTGAAACTTTTTCACCAGTTATAAAAATGGTCACCATTAGATGTGTCTTGAGTATTGCTGTTCAATATGGTTGGTCATTGTTTCAATTAGATATAAACAATGCCTTTCTTTATGGGTCTATTACAGAGGATGTTTATATGATTCCTCCTGAAGGCTACAGTTCAAACAATGACAATAAGGTTTGCAAGCTTATTAAGTCATTGTATGGGCTGAAACAGGCCCCAAGGAAGTGGAATGAGAAACTCACTAATGTTTTGTTACAGTTTGGTTTTGTACAAAGCACATGTGATCATTCTCTATTTATTAAGTCTGAAAAGGATATTTTCTTAGTTCTCTTAGTATATGTAGATGACATAGTTATCACTGGTAACAATGTTTCTGAAATTGAGAAAATAAAAAAGTTTTTAAGTTCAAATTTCCAAATAAAAGATCTAGGAATATTAAAATACTTCCTAGGTATTGAGGTCTTATATACTGAGTCTGGGATAAATCTGTCCCAAAGAAAGTATTGTATGGAGTTGTTAAGTGAATTTGGTTATTTAGGGTGTAAGCCTGTAAATACTCCAATTGAACCTAATTTTGTTTTAACAAATAAACATGGAAAAAGTGAACAAGTTCTAGATAATATAAATGGTTATCAAAAGCTAATTGGAAAGCTTATCTATTTGTCTATTACTAGACCAGATATTAGTTATTCTGTTCAGGTGTTGAGTCAATTTATGCACAAGCCTACTCATGGTCATTTAAAAACAGCTTTAAGACTTCTTAGGTACTTAAAACTGTCTCCTGGGAAAGGATTACAGTTTAGAAAGTCCAAGAGTTTAGAGTTGTGTGCCTTTGTTGACTCAGATTGGGCAAAATGTTTGGTAACCAGGAAATCTGTTACAGGATATTGTATCTTTTTGGGAGAGTCTTTAGTCTCCTGGAAGAGTAAAAAGCAAAGTACAGTGTCTCGGTCAACTGCAGAAGCAGAATACCGAGCCATGTGCTCTGCAACTTGTGAAATAATGTGGATTTTAAATATCTTAAAAGAGCTTAAAATTGACTGCAAACTTCCAGTTAATCTTAACTGTGATAGTAAGGCAGCAATTTCAATAGCTGCAAATCCAGTTTTCCATGAGAGAACTAAACATTTTGAAATTGATCTTCACTTTATTAGAGAGAAAATTTCAAATGGTATAATACAAACTGTTAAGGTTGATTCTGATCAACAAATTGCTGATCTGTTGACCAAAGGTCTTAATGGGTCACAACATGAAATCCTATGTGAAAAACTGGGATTAATTGATGTGTTTAAAAAGGTTTGAATGAAGGGGGCATGTTAAAATATATAAAAATGTTAATTCAAACCTTTTATCAGTATTGGGCTTATGTTTATATATTTGGGCTTAACTATTGTTGGGCTATTACTTGTGGGCTGATAAGTTGTTGAGGTTTGTTGAACAGATTAAATCCGATGGTTGAGAAAGGTTTGATCGTGTGGTTCTGATGTGTTCGCGAACATCCAGATTGGAAGCTTCATGAGCTGCATATATAAACGAGTTCTTTAGATATTTTATTCATTCATTCGTCTTGTTGTCTCTCTCTCTAAAATAGTTCTCTCTGTATTCTGTTTAGGTATTACCTCTCTGTATTAGGGTTTCATGTCTGTAAGTCTTTGATTTGTATTGTTCTTATATCTGATCCAGTATCTGATATTATTATCAGCTATTGGATCTAACATTGTTCTATTCTTTGAGTTCTATGATTATAGAACTCTAGGGTTTTGGGGGTACTTTTGGTTTGGTTTAATAATATCTTTTGTCACCGTTTTGTCGCTATTCTTGTTCTTTGGTTGTGATTCTTTATTTTGTTGCATTTGTGGTTGAGTTTTCTATATTTTTAACATATTTATCTAATTACAATAAAAAAATAGAATTATATGAATTTGTTTGATCTGATTTAAATTTTGAGATAGTCTAAACGGTCCATAAATTTATTTAGTTATTTAGGAACCAAATTTCCACCGGATTAAGCATATCCATAGGAACACCCGTGACTGATCACTTGTCTTTAGTGGGCCACGATCTAAATCCATTAAAATTAGAATTTCTGTATGTTTTTTATTTGCATTTATCCATGTTAAGTAAATTTCATTATAATCAAATTTGTTTCAGAGAAACTATTTCTTAGGTATCTTAAATATCTTACAGAAATTGTTTTATAGGTATCTAAACTATAAGGTTTAAGGTTTAAGATCAAATACACATTAAAAGTACGAAGTCGTAGCAAGGATATCAAACGGTTCCCGATTGAACTCATCTAAGCTGCATTGAAACCACCTTATCGAACTCCACGCTCTTAGTTTTTAGGTTTTTACTCATAAGATTTTTAGCTTGTAGTCTTTGGAATTTTTGTTAGATCCACCGTGTCTCTTTATGTGACATTGTGTCTTTTTTATATTTCTTTATTGTGTCATGTTTGTGAGTCATTGTCTCTTTTTTCCTCTTGTCGGCATTATGTTATATTTTGTGATGATTGTACTTTTTGTATCATTCTCACCCTTCTTATTTAAACACCAACCAATATTACATTATCAAACTTTAAAAGCAACAATACGAAACTAGAGGGAGAAAGTCATAGGGAAAAAATAGTTAAATTTGTGCAATAATCGATGTAATGCAATCAATCTCTAATTTATAGATAAAATTATTCGGGGTGTAGCTTTTAAAATCACACGAAATATGAGAACAGAAAATCTGAGTATTTGGGATAACGTAAAATTTATTTTAGTAGTAATTTTTTTTGAACGGCAAAACATCTTTATATATATAAAGAGCCCAGCAAGAAACTGGAGGAGCACATACAAAAGAAACAAAAGAAAGGCGCTGCTAAACACAGGCCAAAAGCACAAAACACAGACCAAACAAACAAACTAAATAAACTTGGTCACATCGAAAGCAGACCACTCCTCCCACGTTAACACCTCAGCTTTAGCTCTTTGCCGAATCCAAACAAAAGATTCATCATTAATCGACTCCACAGTGACATGAACCGGGATAAACTTGTTGTCGAAAACCACCGCGTTCTTGGCTTGCCAAATTTTCCATGCAGCCGCCATAGCAATCATGCCAACCGCTTTCTTCCACCGCTTACTACCCGGCTCGTTATGTAAAGCTTCCATTATACCTGTGATTGAGTCAAAATTTGGTTGCCAAGATACCCGAATCCATCTAAGAATGATCCACCAAATGCTCCGAGCGAATAAGCAAGTAGCAAACACATGATTGGCGTTCTCATCCGCAAGCCCGCATCTAGGACATAACGAGCTACCCACTGAAATCCCCCTGGCCACCAGAGCTAACCGAGACGCCACTTTCCCAGATCCAGCTCGCCACATAAGGTAATTCGCTTTGGGCAAAGCCCAAGAGTTCCAACGAAACGGTTTCGCAATCTCATTCCCGAGCCTCGATTTCTCAATATCCAACCTCACTTGTTTGACCGAATACCCCACCCATAATTATTATCCCAGGTCCAAACATCATTTCCACCCTTTAAGCTGAGAGCTTGTAGAGTACGCATCAAATCCCCAACCCGAATCCACTCCTGCTGCGACGTCGGATCTTTCAACCAAGCCCAACCCCAATGAATACTATCCCCTCTGAAAGTTATGTGATCAGCCACAGAGCCGCCTTTATTTCCAGCTAACCGATACAAATCCGGGAAGGCGGGTGATGTGTTGCAAAACACATCTCTTTTCCTATGTATTTTGTATATTATTTGGTTAAGTTTTTATTCGTTTTGTGTCGTTTTTATTATGTTTTTATTATTTTAATTATTTTATAGGTGTTCGTTGAAAATGAGCTCAAAACGAAAGAGTTTTAATCGAGACACGAACACTTGAGAGCAGGTGGTCATGAACGTTGGAGCCTAATCGAGGAACTTTGGTCGAGCCAAGAACACCTGAGTCGGAATAATAATAATAATAATAATAATAATATAAAAAGAAAAAATAAAACTATCTTTACTTGGGCTACGGGCCCAAGTCCAAAATAATGTCACAAAAGGAATTCACGGGAAAAAAAAGGGGAGCATAATATAATTATCTTGGAGCGGCACAGAATATTAATTATTCGAAGGACATTGATCAGCAGCCAGAGGGAAACATCGAAACAACACAGCAGCCTTACGCATATTCTTTTTAGAGGTTAATTGAAGGAGAAGAAGGCTTGGTTCAAGATTGAAGGCTCGGGTTCCATCACTTAAAGTTTTAGTTCTTATATTTATTTACTTTGTGTTCATGAATATTGAGACCGTGACTTTGCTTATTTTTGAACCTTTGTTTTTATTGTTTTTCATGACTATGAGTAGCTAAATCTTGAACCACTGCCTAGGTTGTATGATGAATGCATGTTAATTTTATAGTTCTCGGTTAATGGATTATTGTTGAATGGTTAATGTTTTGGTAACGATTTAGTTGGTGTTTATTATGATGTGTGTGCGTACTTAAGTCTAATTTATTATTTTTGAGAGTTCCATAAACGTCTTAGTGAATGTCTTTCATGTTTGGATGTTTATTAGGGTTGCTTGCTTTGTGCTCGTAGCTTATTTTACGGTTTTGTGCATGAAAGCCATAGGAACTTGATTAGAGAATTTAGAGGACTTTTGTACAGTGTTGTAAAAGTCGCTAGGCGGACCCTAGTCGGCTGACTGGGGAGTTGGGTGTACTCGGAGTACTCGGGGAGTACTCGGACCTGGTAAATATAAAGAAAATTAATTATTGGATATAATATATATATCAAAATAAGCATAATTCATGTCAAATACGCATGTTTTTTTAAAGATACATGTTTAAAATTCAAATTTTTCCGAGTACAGGGCCGAGTAGGCCGAGTACAAGGCCGAGTAGGCCGAGTACAGGGCCGAGTTGGACGAAGATGACTGATTTTGACCACTGAGTACAGGGCCGAGTTGACCGAGTACAGGGCCGAGTTGGCCGAGTACAAGGCCGAGTTGGCCGAGTAACCCGAGTACAGGGCCGAGTAACCTGAGGCCGACTAGTTTTGCCGAGTAGGAGAAAGTCGCCTCGGAGGGGTTCCGAGGTCGAGTAGTCGCCGAGTAGGCGCCGAGTACTCCCGACTTTTACAACACTGCTTTTGTATTCTTCCATTCTTGAGACCGGGAGGTGATGGAATGTTGGGTTATCTAAAGCTTTAGGTGTTAGGTTTTGGGTGAGACCGGGAGGTGATCCTATCCTAGTTGTCTTTAGTTTCTTGCAATTCCAAGTCATAGTTAACCCAATTAGATTACTCCTTTACATCTTCGGGTGTATTGTGATTAGAGAGACCGGGAGGTGATCGAGTCATTAGAGTACCTTTACATTCTTAGTGAGGTGAGACCGGGAGGTGATCCGAGCTAGATAACCAGTATTTTATTCCTTAGGATTCTTTTGGGTGTGTTGGTGAGACCGGGAGGAGATCTGGCACGTCTTAAGGTTTCTTAAGTTATCTTTAAATCTGGTAGCCATTCAGTTTTCCATTACCGAGAGTTGTGAGTTTGCATGTAGGATTCTTGACCTGGGTAGTTGCCTTCCTATCCTGATATTTTCCTCAATTATCCTTGCTATCTATTTATCTTATCTATTTATTTTATTTTATTTTAATTAATTATTTAAAAAACCAAAAAACCATTTTAAACCATTTAATTTAAGTCTTAGTCGAGTCTAGTATTGTTTTCTAGTTGTGTCCTGTGGGTTCGATACTCGGACTTACTTAGTCTGTACTGCATTGATAGGTACACTTGCATGTCGTGTGGTCTAGTTTAGTTGAGTCTGTTTTATATTACTAGGTGTCTAGGTTAGTTTATTATTTTTAGACCATACATAGCACATCAAGTTTTCGGCGCGTTGCTGGGGATCGAACCCGGGTCACCCGCGTGACAGGCTCAACTAGACACCTAGTAATATAAAACAGACTCAACTAAACTAGACCACACGACAGGCAAGTGTACCTATCAATGCAGTACAGACTAAGTAAGTCCGAGTATCGAACCCACAGGACACAACTAGAAAACAATACTAGACTCGACTAAGACTTAAATTAAATGGTTTAAAAATGGTTTTTTGGTTTTTTAAATAATTAATTAAAATAAAATAAAATAAATAGATAAGATAAATAGATAGCAAGGATAATTGAGGAAAATATCAGGATAGGAAGGCAACTACCCAGGTCAAGAATCCTACATGCAAACTCACAACTCTCGGTAATGGAAAACTGAATGGCTACCAGATTTAAAGATAACTTAAGAAACCTTAAGACGTGCCAGATCTCCTCCCGGTCTCACCAACACACCCAAAAGAATCCTAAGGAATAAAATACTGGTTATCTAGCTCGGATCACCTCCCGGTCTCACCTCACTAAGAATGTAAAGGTACTCTAATGACTCGATCACCTCCCGGTCTCTCTAATCACAATACACCCGAAGATGTAAAGGAGTAATCTAATTGGGTTAACTATGACTTGGAATTGCAAGAAACTAAAGACAACTAGGATAGGATCACCTCCCGGTCTCACCCAAAACCTAACACCTAAAGCTTTAGATAACCCAACATTCCATCACCTCCGGTCTCAAGAATGGAAGAATACAAAAGTCCTCTAAATTCTCTAATCAAGTTCCTATGGCTTTCATGCACAAAACCATAAAATAAGCTACGAGCACAAAGCAAGCAACCCTAATAAACATCCAAACATGAAAGACATTCACTAAGACGTTTATGGAACTCTCAAAAATAATAAATTAGACTTAAGTACGCACACACATCATAATAAACACCAACTAAATCGTTACCAAAACATTAACCATTCAACAATAATCCATTAACCGAGAACTATAAAATTAACATGCATTCATCATACAACCTAGGCAGTGGTTCAAGATTTAGCTACTCATAGTCATGAAAAACAATAAAAACAAAGGTTCAAAAATAAGCAAAGTCACGGTCTCAATATTCATGAACACAAAGTAAATAAATATAAGAACTAAAACTTTAAGTGATGGAACCCGAGCCTTCAATCTTGAACCAAGCCTTCTTCTCCTTCAATTAACCTCTAAAAAGAATATGCGTAAGGCTGCTGTGTTGTTTCGATGTTTCCCTCTGGCTGCTGATCAATGTCCTTCGAATAATTAATATTCTGTGCCGCTCCAAGATAATTATATTATGCTCCCCTTTTTTTTCCCGTGAATTCCTTTTGTGACATTATTTTGGACTTGGGCCGTAGCCCAAGTAAAGATAGTTTTATTTTTTCTTTTTATATTATTATTATTATTATTATTATTATTATTATTATTATTATTATTATTATTCCGACTCAGGTGTTCTTGGCTCGACCAAAATTCCTCGATTAGGCTCCAACGTTCATGACCACCTGCTCTCAAGTGTTCGTGTCTCGATTAAAACTCTTTCGTTTTGAGCTTATTTTCAACGAACACCTATAAAATAATTAAAATAATAAAAACATAATAAAAACGACACAAAACGAATAAAAACTTAACCAAATAATATACAAAATACATAGGAAAAGAGATGTGTTTTGCAACACATCAAACATCCCCACACTTAAATCTTTTGCGTCCCGAAAAAGAATTATACAAAATCTCAAAAATTTTCAACAAGGCACTTAACAAAAACGATAGCATCAAACAGGATCAAAAGCAAGCTACGAAATCAACAAGCATAGCGGTTTCACAAGACTTACATCGTTCAAAAGGCTGACTAGTCAAGATGATACAATTTTAGAAACAAGGCCTACCTAGTCAAGCTTTACTTACCTTCAAGCAACTGACTATGCACAAGCAAGTACCCCTCACAATATCACTCATCTCTCGGTTATATATTTAATTAGAGTGAATCTCTCAAAACCGAACTATGAAGCAAAATTATCATAAGCTTGTACGTCAATCAAATCTCCACCTAATTGCTAACACTAACACAATCAATAGGACTTTGAAAGGGTAGGTAAGTGTTAAAGGTAGGAAATTTTATTCGGAAAAATTGGCTAAAAAGAAAAATAAGATATAAACCGGATAAATCATGAACATATAAACTCTAACTGTTTTGTCTTCTCGACCCACAACCTTTATTCTATTTTTTCTTTTTTTCAGCTTTTTTTTTTGTCAGCTACTCTTTATGCTGATATATTTTTTTTTCTTTTTTTTTTCACATTACATAAATACATATAATCCGGTAATCAATATAAAATAAAATGGGTGACAAACGAAAGGTTTAGGCTCAAAGTGGTTTCTAAAGGTAAAATGTGGAAACGGGTCAAATAACAAAAACAAATGAAAAGGCTAAAAAAAATAGGTAATCCTAATGCCTCTATCATATTTGTGTCAAGTCCAAGCCTATGGTCTCAAAATGCATCAAAACGCACAAGTTCTAAAATAATGCAACAATGTCGGTATATCACACATGAAACGAAATAGTGAATATTTATATAAAATATTTAAAGGCTCAAAACTCACTGTCATGTGGAAATAAGGGTTACCGATACTAGCAAGTGCAAAACCAGTTAACCATCCAGCTTGATCCACTATCCAGGCACCCCAAACATTTTATTTCAGAAAAATAACTCAGTCAAGCCTACTATCCCGCAACTTAAAGAAACATATGCTAAGACCCGTAAACCCGACAATCAACCCCGCTTTTAACCGACGTATTACATTGAAAAGGCTCGTTTACTACGTGCAAAAAAAATTAAAAAAAAAAGGATCGGGACTAACACCAAAATATATATTTTTTTTGTTTTTTTTTATTATTTTTTTTGTTTTTTTATGACTCAACCTACAACTAAGCAAAATAAAAACGAAGTTTTTCCATCCCCACACTTGAACGACACATTGCCCTCAATGTGAGAGTGGAATAAAATAAAGCAGAAATAAAAAAAATACAACAAAAAGGAACAGACTCCCCTGGATATAAGCGATGTAGCTGCAAGCGCTCTGAAGCTGTCCTTCCAAACCCGACCGTATAGCATTTCATTCGCGGCCTTTGACTCAAACCTGATAAATAAAAACTAAAAAGAAAATATAAAAACAAATGGTTGCCTTAAATGATTGTTAGGTCATCCCCACCCGAATGGAGATTGAGTACGGGTGGCTAGATCCAAACCTGCAATAAAATATATTAGACAAACCATTGACTCAAAACTGACTCTCTCCATCATCCCCACACTTGAAGGAAAGATATCCCAAAGTGAGTTAAGAGAAAACTGACTCAAAAATAAAATAGAAGACTCTAAAAAAATGTACAGACTCAACCGACTCAATATACAAAAATGCAGGAAACGTACTTGAAAGGCAAGATGGTGGAATGTGGTGGATGATGGTAAAACATGTGGTGAAATGGCGGTGAGTGGTGGTGGAAGAAAATATGATGGAAAATATTTTTTTTCTAATCAACTCGCGCAACGTGAAGGACATTGGTGATCTCAACACGCATCGCGAGTGAATAAAATATAAACTTTCCGGGGTAATTACTGTTCATATGAGACGAACAGGTCAGCCCAGGCTCCTCGCATGACACGAAGAACCGTTTTTTCACAAAAAGTTAATAAAATTTAATGTTTAGAAAAAAAATCTTTTATTACCCAAACCTCCACCAAAAATCCTAATCATTAAAAATATATAGTTAAGTATCTGGGATCCATTCATGGTGTAATTTTTCATGCTAAGCAAACACGAAATCATGCAAAAAGACTCAAAAACAAAAATAATAATAAAATAAAAATAAAATTCAAACATATTACAAACTCTACAACTAGGTTTTCATGCAGTTTCAATCAGGTGGCTTATATTTTATCCATCCCATATCCAACCCGTTTAATTCTTTTCTTTCACCACTATCCATTAAGAAACAATTGGTGAATTTAAAAATACGTTTGAAAAACTCATACGGGTTGGGCCACCTATCTCTGCACTTACCTGGACCAAAACTGATGTTTAACGTGTACTGTTGGCCCATGTAATCACTAGCCTTATCCCGTGTGTGGTCTGCTACAGTCTTTCTTCCTGCCATCACTGCATACAGACACTAAAACGAACACGATCACGGGCACCAGATATATAAAAAAATAAAAATAGAATAAAGCACACAAAAACAAAAAGACACACAAACACACAAAAAATAAAAATAAGAACTGACTCAACACACAAGCACGCAAAAAGAAAATAAAAGCCTACGACACTCTAGACACACTAAAAAACCAAAAAGACACAAATAAGACCAATTAATCAGTGAAGTCCTAATCAAAGCTAGTTTCGCAATCGCCAAGTGTCCCCGGCAACGGCGCCAAAAACTTGATGTGCTATGTATGGTCTAAAAATAATAAACTAACCTAGACACCTAGTAATATAAAAACAGACTCAACTAAACTAGACCACACGACAGGCAAGTGTACCTATCAATGCAGTACAGACTAAGTAAGTCCGAGTATCGAACCCACAGGACACAACTAGAAAACAATACTAGACTCGACTAAGACTTAAATTAAATGGTTTAAAATGGTTTTTTGTTTTTTAAATAATTAATTAAAATAAAATAAAATAAATAGATAAGATAAATAGATAGCAAGGATAATTGAGGAAAATATCAGGATAGGAAGGCAACTACCAGGTCAAGAATCCTACATGCAAACTCACAACTCTCGGTAATGGAAAACTGAATGGCTACCAGATTTAAAGATAACTTAAGAAACCTTAAGACGTGCCAGATCTCCTCTCGGTCTCACCAACACACCAAAAGAATCCTAAGGAATAAAATACTGGTTATCTAGCTAGGATCACCCCCGGTCTCACCTCACTAAGAATGTAAAGGTACTCTAATGACTCGATCACCTCCCGGTCTCTCTAATCACAATACACCCGAAGATGTAAAGGAGTAATCTAATTGGGTTAACTATGACTTGGAATTGCAAGAAACTAAAGACAACTAGGATAGGATCACCTCCCGGTCTCACCCAAAACCTAACACCTAAAGCTTTAGATAACCCAACATTCCATCACCTCCCGGTCTCAAGAATGGAAGAATACAAAAGTCCTCTAAATTCTCTAATCAAGTTCCTATGGCTTTCATGCACAAAACCATAAAATAAGCTACGAGCACAAAGCAAGCAACCCTAATAATCATCCAAACATGAAAGACATTCACTAAGACGATTATGGAACTATCAAAAATAATAAATTAGACTTAAGTACGCACACACATCATAATAAACACCAACCAAATCGTTACCAAAACATTAACCATTCAAAAATAATCCATTAACCGAAAACTATAAAGTTAACATGCAGTCATCATATAACCAAGGTAGTGGTTCAAGATTTAGCTACTCATAGTCATGGGAAAACGATAAAAACATAGGTTCAAAAACATGCAAAGTAATGGTCTCAATATTCATGAACACAAAGTAAATAAATATAAAACTAAAACTTTTAGTAATCGAACCCGTAGCTTCAATCTTGAACCCGTGCCTCCTTCTCCTTCAATTAATCTCTATTCGAATAAAGCTGCTGTCGAACTACTCCTCTTGGCGGCTGATGCTTCTACGAAAAAATATATTAATCTCCTGCCGCTATAATCCATTCGTAAATAATGTGCCACCTACAAATTTTGTAGTTTGTTTGGACTTGGGCCACGAAGCCCAAGTCACTGACTTGTTATTTATTATTATTATTATTATTATTATTATTATTATTATTATTATTATTATTATTATTATTATTATTATTATTATTATTATTATTATTATTATAACTTCATATTCATGACTCGGGTGTTCTTGGCTCGACCAAAGTTTCTCGTTTACGCTCCAACGTCCACGAATACCTGCTCTCAAGTGTTCGTGTCTCGATTAAAATTCTTTCGTTTTGAGCTCATTTTCCACGAACACCTATAAAATAATAAAATAAATAAATACATAATAAAAACGATTCAAAACGATTACAAACCTAATAAAATATTATACAAAATACACGGGAAAAGAGATGTGTTTTGCAACACATCAGCGGGTTTCAAAATATAATTCCCAATCCATTGATCTCTCCAAAAGCGAACCCCATACCCATCTCCAACAGCCACACGTAACTTGTCTGAAATATTTATGCCCATTTTGAACAACTCACATCCCATGGAACCAATATTCTCCCACACACCAGTGAGGTTATTATTAAGAGGGATTAAATGTCGATCTTGAGCTGTCTTGTGAATCGAAAGCACCACCGAGGCCCAAAGTTGAGAAGGGTTCTCTCTAGCTCTCCACCACCATTTCGCAAGCATCGCGATATTAAAATCACAAATTGAACCAATACCGTACCCACCAAAGGACTTGGCTTTAAGGAGCTTTTCCCACCGGACCACCTAATCTCTACCGACTCCCTATTATATGTGTCATCATGTGAGTACGTGTGTACATACCATAACCACATAACTCGTTTGTCCAAAACGTTTAAGATTGTGAAAACATTTAAGTGACAACTAGTGTAACTACATGCACAAACTAAACCCTACGAACCTGTTGGTGAACGTTATGATTAATATCAGTTATACACTTCAAATACATCTCATACAAGTGTACACGCAAGTTCAAGTCATAATCCAGTCATATAAGACTCCAAATAAGCACATATGCATCTATGTCACAATCTGTGTTTTTAGGACAGATTATACACCGCCAAAAGTTTTTTCTAAAAATACTTGCACAAAGAATTAGACACCAAAATTTTAAAGAATATTCCTATGCATACATTTGTCATTTAACTATTTTTGTTTCGCAACAAAACCTTGTTGAAAAATTATGAAAAATCAATTTACTACATCTAGGTTCTGAAAACTTTCACATCAGGTCAGTGTACGATAAAAATTTTCAAAAATCATGTATTCATCCAAACGGGATGAATCCACTTGGAAAAGTTGAACTATTCCCAGATCAACCTACTGACTAAATTTCACGACCTAACTCTTCATAAAACTTGAGTTACAGTTGATTAAATTTGACCTAAGTTCTTAATCCGAAAAATCAGTAAAAACTTTATCTGAATAAAATTACAAAAACATATCAAACGAACACCAAATTGCATGATCTTACCCATTGCAGAAAGCTAAGACCATGTATGACATGCACATAA
>JAUTDX010003760.1:0-56814 GCA_030844895.1 Ambrosia x helenae | reverse complement strand
GAGCTAGAGAATTAATTTGCATAGTGTAACGGAAATGAGGTAGAAGCAGTCGTTGAATAGGATGCATTTGGCTAAGATGGCGGTTGGTGGCAATTATGTAAGGCTCTGTAACACAATGTGTTCTTAGCCCTGCATAGTACAAAGAAACACAAAAATGTTAAGCTTAGACAGATGCATAAACATGTAACTAGCTATAGGGGGAAAAGGGAACCAACCAGTGGCTAACAAGTTGGTGATAAGCCGAATCATGGGATAGGACTTGAGCCTTGGCTAGCTTCCAAAGCCAGGCACCAGTAGCATCCCATGTAGGTGTGTACACATGTTTCCACTGTGGTTTCCCATCAGATGGTGGGCGAGTCAACTCAATGGCTAGGGGGCGTAATGTTCCAGCAGGCGTAAGGAACATTAAAGTTCTTGAACCATAAAGACTTCTCCCGCCAAGCTCTCTTGTTTTGTTTACATAAGGTAAGAGCAGATCATGGAAATCCAACATGAACAGTTTCTTTTGCGCTAAAGCCTATAAGAGTATAAGTATATTATTAAAACTAATGAAACTCCACAACCACAAGTCTGAATAGTAAAGACGGCTTGTTGCATTACCTCATCAAACGTCATGAAACCTCCGATCTCTTGCTGTACAATCTCCTTGGTGATTGCTGATTCGGGTGGTCCGTATATTTCAGGGTCCAACTTACTCATCAATGGCCACTCCTAGTTAAATGATGACACAACATCATAGTTAAAGATGTGATCTACCATATACACTAATAGTAATAAGTTTTCACGTGAACATACCGTAACCAACTGTATGCTATATGGGTTGAGACCGGCAAGCATTTGTCTGCAAAATTCCTCATCTCGGAACCAAGAAAAAGAGTCCCCTGTGATTAGAGCCATTAATACCTTACAATAATAAACCATGAGGATACAAAGAGGATATATGCTTACTGTCAATGGGTTTCAGGGGTCTCAAACTTAATTACAGTATTTGCAGTATCAACAGCCCCTTTCACAAGTCTAGGTAAAACACTTGCAATGCCATTGTTTTGGGGAGGAACATTAACTCCTTGGTTATACAGCAAGTCTATGTCTGTAAATAACGGAAATCCCTTGTCTATGTCCGTAAAAAACTGAGTCTAAAGTTGGTACAACAGCATGCAGTGCAGAGTACAAAGTCCTTGCTCCAAACTGTGCACTCTTTATCTCGGAAAAATCTTCATTGCATGGTACATAGAAAGGGAGCAAAGTTCTGGTCTCTGTCAATGGATCTGTAATTCAACCATGTTTTGTTTATTTCACTGAACTCAAAGTCCTCAAGTTAATGTAAACAACGCGCTCATGTTAATTCATTTAACTTTAAACAAACACAAACAAATAATCGAAGGAAATCCTTTTGTAGTTTTGTTCATGTTCAGTCGTCAAAAAAATGAAAAAGTTCTTGTCCGTTCGTCAAGAAAATGGACACGTTCATGTTCGTTCGTTTAGAAAATGATAACTGTCGCATTCGTTCGTTAAAAAGCTAAACAAACACAAACGTATATAAACAAACAAATGTAATTGTTCAAATTTAACAAACAAATCTAACTTACTTATTCAGATGTACATGATTCATTTAAAAATCCATCATGATTCTACCAAAAAAATTCCTATATATAAACATTCAAATTAAAAAAAAAAAAAAACAAAACAGAAACTTTTGAGTTAATTACTATTTAAGTCCTGTGTTTTAGTGGTTTTAACTACATGGAGTCCAAATCTAAAATGTTTAACAATCTAAGCACCTAATTTTTCTAATTGTAACTACCTGATTCCAATTTACCAACGCTGTCTACAAAGTCTGTTAACTAGAAGGGCATTTTAGTCATTTACATTTCAAGTACAAGTTAATACACAAGATATTTAAAAACACAATAATGACTCAAATAATAAATTAGTCAGTCAATTCAGAAACTAGTGTATACCTTTAGATGACATTGGACGACCAGTACGACATCGTCTAGGGTATGGATGTTGTTCACCACCAAGCACAGGTCGTGCTAAACTTAAGCTCAGATCAGGATATCCGAGATCATTATAAACATCATAATCGTAAATCCGATCGTACGATTTACGCTCTCCTTCACCGTTGCCTCGAAGCGATTCCAAATCTTCCGTTCGTAATGATTTCAGTGCCTCTGGTGTTTCTGATGGAAGATAAGACTGCATAAACAAACCGTACAGATTATTATTATTATTATTAACCGTCGACGGTTATTATTCGCTTCCGCCGCCGAACGCCGCCGTCGTTACGACGGAGAACCATCGCAGGAGAAAATAAAACTTGTTTCCCTGTTATTGTTTCTTGTAGTTTTAATATACAACTTTGGTCCTTTGGTTATTTGATATTGATATTTTAAACCCCTCAAAGTAGAAGAGCTTTCACTGAGCCCTGCTCGAGCAGTCGAGCTTGAAGCTAGCTTGAGATTGGCTTGACTTGTTTATTATTATTTTAATTAATTTATATTAATTTTTATAATTATAATTATTGCTTTACATGTTCTATATACAACCAATGTTTTCATGACTGGATTGGACGTCGATTCGAACACCCCGGCGATTCCCGGTCCAACTGGGTCAATGAACTGGTCAAAAAGTCAACAACAATTACAAAATTTTTATCAAAATCCGGTCCAACTTGGCCGATTTCCAGTCCAACCAGACCGATTTCTGGTACAACCGGCGGATTCACCGAACCAACCCATTTCAATAACATTTCGATCGAACCATGCGACTCGGACCAGTTGGGGTCCGATTCCCGGTTCAACCGGTCAGACCGGCCAATCCGATCAACAACATATTATACACACACACTATTGAGTTATTTTTAGGGGTGCAAATGAGCCGAGCTGAGTTCGAGCTCGGCTCGATTGAAGCTTTGATTTAGGCTCAAGCTCGGCTCCGCTTGGCTCGTTTCGAGCTTTTTACCGAGCCGAGCTCAAGTGGCTCGCAAGCTGCTCGGCTCATTTACACCCCTAGGTATTTTCATCATAATTTTATAAATGAACACTATATTTAATATACAGAATGAGAATGATACAATTAACAGGCTCATAAGCCCTCGAGCTCTATAAGTAAAGTTCAGGCTCGAGCTTGTTTTACTAATTAAACAAACTTATTTTTAAGCTTGGGCTAATTTAAGCTTGTCTCGTTCGAGTTTTTTTTAGACGATCACAGTTAGCTCGGCTCGTTTATTCACTAATTTACTTCAAAGATTTATAGAATGTTGATAGTACGTCATAGACTTTTGAAAAGGATTATGAAAAGTTAATATGAATAAGTTTTACCTTATCAGTGAAGAAGATTCGTTTACCAGGGACATCGAATTTGGATTGAACCCAAGACTCACATGTAAAAGTAACACCGTTATCAAGAACAATAGTCTTAAAGAACATTTCTTGCTATACTCATTTTCTACTAGGATAGCTCCTATTTGTCCAAAGTCCTCTGGGACATCGAAGTTGCATTTATACGTGTACACGTTTATGTGAAAGTCTAGTGCGTCGTATCTCGCGTATGCCTTCACAGTCTTCTGGTTTCCTTTAGCTATATCAGGTACATTAAAATTTTTATAACACGTTAACATGATGTTTTACGTTAACTAGTTAAGTAAATAAATAAAAAGTGTACATACAATCTAGGTCATTGGAAACGAGCTCCAACAAGAAAGATCGTCCTAGAAGATCCGAGACACCATCAACAACACCACCAACACCTACACCAGCAAGGGCGGATTGAAGGGTTGGTTGTATGGTAATGACCCCCTTCACAGTGGTGGCCTTGGTTATAAAGGGAATTGATATGGCTTTGATGCTACCAGCACCCGACGTGGATCGGGCACTTGTGGCATTAGTATTTTTTGTGGACGCGTGCTGACGAAGGTTGGTGAGAGAATAGACGGATGATGAATGGTTAGTGGTGTCACCGGTAACAAAGGGCTTGTGGAGTGGTAGTAGGTTGTGAAGAGAGTGAGATTGGTTGATTTGTGGCTTCAACATTATTTTCTTTGTTTCTTCTACTCACTCACTTAAGATCGTGTTTGGTGTGATTTGAGCTTGGAAATATAATATCTATTTATAGGGAAGATGTGCTACTTATTTCAACGGTTGGTAGAGGGATATAGACCCATACATTAATAAAAGTCCAAAAAATTATTGTTAGTTTTTTATAGAGTAATAAATTAAAAATTTTTTTTTTTCTTCTGTATAAACAAATACATAGGGTATATACGAGTTGAGCCGAGCCGGAGCCTGACTACGCTCAAGCTCGGCTCGTCATGCTTTATGAGGCTCGAGCTTAAGCTCGGTTTGGTTCGAGTCTTCTATTTTGAGCTCGAGCACAGCTCGAAAGTAAAACCTTTGAGCTCGAGCTTGGCTCAAGGTGATTTGAAAACAATTTTAAATGAGCTAAAAGCTTGGCTCAAGCTCGCTTCGATTGCTTAAACGAACAAAATCTCGGCTCGAGCTCGACTCACCAATGTTATTAGTTAAAATTGAACATGTTCAAAGGAAAAAAACCGCATACATAAAAATATAATATATATCTTTTGGGCTCGTGATCCTAAACGAGCTTTGTATGTAATGCTTGAGCTCACGTTCGATAACTAAACAAGTCATATTTCAGGCTCGAACTCAGGCTCGTTAAGACTTGGCCCGTTCAAGATTTTTACCGATCCGATCTTGAGTAGCTCTCGAGCCGCTACGCCTCGTTTACACCCCTAAGATGATATAATCTTAACGATTTCTATTTCGAATAGTGTTTACATTTGTTTTTACTTATTTTCTTTCTACGTTTATGTATTATTACTTTAGTATATCGCTACAAGATATTTTTTTTAAATCAATTCTGAGCACCACCTTTTAATTCTTTATTAGTATGCGAGGATAAATATCATCAATCTTCTACATTTGAAATATTTTAATTCCATATTATCTTATATGATGAATTACAACTCACAAGTGAAATGAATAGTGGCAGGTAGATCGTTGCCATTTCCTCTTTGTGATGATAGATATTCAGGGTACCGTGTTGAAATAAGTCCATGTTGTATGTAAACAGTATTGGACGAAATTTGTTAAACTAGGGCAAAAAATATAAAAATTTCATATATGTAGTCAAAGTTACATAAATTACTTTAAGCCATGTATGAGTTGATGCGGGTACAAACAAACCTTAATGAAGAAACTAGAAACTATGCATTATTAATATATTAATATCATCATCATACTCAGTTAATCGCACCTATAGCAAAGTTAAGGTTGGGTCTGAGCCCTAAGGAGGGTAAGATGTAGACAACCTTACCTCTACCCCTAAGAATAGAGAGGTTGCTTCCAGTGAGACCCCCGGCTTGATGTGGTTTGGTATCAAGCCTTGGACATAAGGCACAGAACACTTAGCAATCGGGACAAACCCGATCGGTGCATGTACCCCTTTATCTTGGCTATCAACGCCACCACATGATGCATGATTAACCGTCTGTCGTTTTTAACGTTATTTTTACGAAATTAGTAAAATAACGTTAAAACTAGTGCAACTTTACTTTTGTCCCCCGAAGGTCACACATATATAGATTATATGCACACCGTAAGCAGGGCGTAATATATTAATACAGGATAGATATATTAAAAATCAACTCTTCCTGTCCCACTATTCATCTGGCCAGCTAGTATTCACACATTGCCCACAAACTCCTTTTTTTTATACAAAACTCTTTTCTCATTTAATCTCTCAAACTTCACTAATAATATGTTTCGCTTCCTTACTATTAAAGTTTTCAAATCCTTTTGTTTCCATTTTTATCTTTACTAAGATAAATGTTATAATCTCTTCGTTTATGTTTGAATGTTCTTTTCCCGTGTTTCTATGTTATTTCTTTCGGTTGGTATACCGAGTGTCAATATTGCATTGAGAATCAAATTCACACTGCAACACGCGAGATTAAAATACTAGTTTTCATATAAGACGTGAATTATGTGTATAGTTTGTCTAAGTGGCATTGCATTTATTTATATTGTAATGTGCATGTAATCGTGAGTGGTTCCAGGAGCGATGTACCATGAGAAAGGAACGGTTAAAAAAAAAAACCATGTGATAAGAGATAACTTGAAGTGGATTTGAAAGATAAACTTTTAAAATGATATTGATGAACTTCAAATGGGTTTTGAGGGTCACCAACGTCGAACTGAGATCACTGAATCGCAAAGGTAAGATGGCATAATATAATTATTAACTTCGACTATCCGCTTAAGATGTATCACTAAAAACCTATTGCTGGTATCAGACTACATATGTGCACAGTGGTGAAGCTTGCAATTTTTTTAGGGGCCAAATGTTATGGGACGTGTAACATGGTGGGGGCCGAACCCAATTCAGTATTTTAATCTATATTTAGTCACTATCTCATGGAAACCTCTACTTCAGTTATATAATAGATTAAAATACTGAATTTTGGACACGAATTGAGTTATCATTTCATTTTATAATAGTTATGTGAAATAATTGTATGTTATGTGGATACGATTGTGATTTGAAAACTTGGAAAATTTGTATTTAAATCGGTTTGTCTGTTTTTTTTATTTGTTCGATACTTTACGAAATTTTGGGAGTATTCCTTTTTATATTACACAAATTTTGTCTCTTCATATTAGATTTGTCTATCCCGGAAAGCACCCGAGGATAATCTAGTTCTACACATACCTAACATTATTTTAGGCATAGATGGGGACAATTTTCGAAAAATAACTTATCATCTTTCAATTTCCAAAGGTATGTGAATGATTTTGTGCGAAAAATCATTGAAATACATGATGTAGAATTGGGCTTATATTTATAAGGGGAAAGGGGCACAAGCTTCGTGTAGCCTCATGCCCACCAATCACATAGTGTCACACTATTTTAACCCCAAACTAGCATAAAGTAGTCTAAACACTGGAAATCTCAAGCCCAAAGTAGCCTGAAACCAATGACCGCATCATTTTATCATACCCATCAAGCCCAAAGTAGCCTAAAACCAATGACCGCATCATTTTATCATATCCATCAATCACACACACCCCACGAGATGGTCTCCACTCTCCACCCAAAAAACCCACTGTTTTACTGTTTTACTTTGGCTTCTCTCTCTCAATATTTTGGCTTGGTGAAACCGATATTTCAAACCTAAATTGCAACCCCATGCCTCAAGGCGAAGGTGCCATGTGCCCCATAAGAGGGACAACATATTAAATAATTTTTTTATCTCCATATTTTACAACTAACATACTGATTTGTATAATAACCTTATAACTAATTTACAGATTTTTAATAAATAAAAAGAACGGCCTTCAACAAAAGGGTACCTGTACCCGAAACCGACACACGTGGGTAGGTAGAGAATACCTAGGGGGCGCGAGACAACTCTCTCTAAGGAACTCGGCAAAATAGTCCCGTAACTTCGGGAGAAGGGGTGCCTCCTAACAAATGGGGTCGGTATGAACACGATACCAAGACAAACCCATGGAAATACCCCTTAAAAGAAAAAAAAAAGACTCTACATAACTTTATTGCATTGTAAAAAACTATACTATAACTATGTTATGGACCCCCTACTTAGTGGATTATTTCAACGCAAGGGTTCATATTTGTTACAAACATACTTCAACATCCCACCAGTTATGAATTATGATTGACCCCAAATTACCACCGACACCATGTATACTTTCACGTATATATAAATTAATCCCTTAAAACTTGTTTTAGAATGAACTTTTTAATGTTAACTAGGTGTTTTAAACGCCCAGCCACGCGACTAAAGCGTGGTAGGTTTAGGGCTGTTCAAATCGCTCACCGCTCGTGGATCACTCGTTGCTCGTTCGGAAAATGCTCGAAAAATGCTTGCTCGATCTTTCGCGCGGTTGTATATGAGCCGATCGGCTCGGTTCGGTTTGTAAATGAGCCAAGCACGAGCAAAGGTACGCTCGGCTCGGTTCGGCTCGAATAAATTTTTATTTATTTAATAATAAATATACACACAATTTACACATAAATTTATGGCTTTATATATAAGATTCTATTGGATTTGACTCAGTATATGCAAACAAAATATAATCAGCGCACTTAACACAATAAAAAAGTTAACACTAGATTTAATAGTAAAACAATAAGTCATAAGGTGACAGTGTTGACTTGTTTATGTTAATAGTCGTCCATCGCTAATTGTCGCTTGATATCACACCTACGTCACAATGCAACAACTGTTGTCTGACGTATGCTCATCACCTCACCAGCTTCTAGACCTCATCCTTGAACTTTGGGATCTCAATATTAGTGTTATCATCAGACATTTTGACCTTAGTTGTCACCCGATAATGAAAACATCGAAGGAAACGTCCCAATTTTATAATCGTCCATATTATTCTCCGCTCGATTCTCGCTCGGCGCTCGCTCAGAAAATTTGCGCTCGAAGAATGCTCGTTCGGTTTTCGGCTCGCTTATAAACGAGTCGCTCCGCTCGGTTCGGTTTGTAAACGAGCCAAGCATGAGCAAAGCTCCGTTCGGATCGGATCGGCTCGTGAACAGCCCTAGGTAGGTTTCCTCCCGTTTGACCATTAATACATTTAAACGAGAGCGTGTTCCAAAGAAAATCGGTTAAAGCTATAGAGGTGTTGGCGAAGGTGAAATCTTGTTCCTTTTTTTTATTCGAAATGGATATAAATACAAGGCTTTAGAGTGGAAGGATGTAACTCTTTAGTTTTCCTTGCTGTCCTCACTTTGAGGACTAGAAAGAGGCGTTTCTTGTGCCGAATGAAATTTAATTTAAAAAAAAAAAAAAAAGTAAGAGGCATGAGGTCCATTCCAAAACCCATAACTTCATTAAAGGTTATGTAATGTTTGTACAGAGTAATGGAACCAAAAAAGACAACTATAAATGGGTTATTACCATATTTTGTGCTGGATGAAAACGTATAAAATGATTGGTGATGTTATTTTTTTAACGGCCAACAAATCAAACCTGAGCACTTTCGGGGCATCATTTCGACGACTTTCAGTACTCTGAGAGTACCCGAGTTGTCAAACACTAATTCCGGGGAAAACCCGGTAACCCACCCGCCCGTAGGCACGATGATGAAATTACCGGTAAAACCCGTCTGGCTCAAGAATCGAACCCAGGATCACCCGGATCTTCTATCATTGCCCACCAATATCTCTAGCACTGTTAACCAAAGTTTTTGTTCTAAGTAAAGTTTATGTAAACCTACCCGAAACCGCACCTTAGAAAAGTCAACATATTTTTGAATTACCCAATGAAAAATGATTCAAAACACATTTAACTAAACCCTAGCCAAAAAGTTTTATATTACACATATCATATAAAATTCACACTTGACATCACTGTAGATCTTAAGTGCTGAATCATTAAGATGTCTGAATGGTTAAGAGGTCTGAATGGTTAAGTGCTGAATCATTAAGTTGGACCTCTTAATGGTTAGTTTTCTTGTCTCACATTAGTATGAGAGTTTCATTAAGGTTCAGCCTAGTTCAGTGCTTAATGATTCAGTGCTGAATGGTTCAGCAACATCCCAAGTCTTAATGATTCAGCCTTAACCATTCCATTCAGAGGCTAAAACAAACACGCTGAATGATGAATCATTCAGCACTGAATGGTTAAGAGCCTCATTAAGAGGCTACCAAACAGCCCCTTAATATTCAAAATGAGTAGAAAAGGTAGTTTTAGACCTTTCATATGGAACTGTACGTACATACTTGTTTTATCTATATTATCTTATTAAGGAGGAGTGATGGCCAACATGGTCATTTTCACCTCCGTACAACTTAGCAAGCACCATGTACAACATATTTAAGCAAGAAATTTAAGGGTATTATGGGGATGTTAGTGACAATTAAGACATTTAGAAGGGTAGTTTAGATATTTTACCCACTTCATCAGACTTTCATTGCTCCACCGTATTGTTTTCGAAACTCCCAATTCAATGCTTGAATCGGTTCGCTTATCCATCATGTCCATTCAATCGAACAATGCTATTATATTCATTCAATTGTGTATTCAATCACCCACAGTTATGTTATTTGTTCACATGCCAATTCATCTTCTTCATCAGTTTTAGGGTTATAAATTCGATCTTCCTTTCATCTTATTCATTGCATCTTTTTCCTTCTTATTTTTTCCTTCACTCAAAATTTGCCTTCATTTTCTTGGAATCTTATCAACAACATCCCAGATGAAATCGAGCAAAGGACACCAAGAAGATGATTATGATGGTTAAAGTGTCAAAAGAGATAACATGCCATGTTCAAAAGGTGGGATTTTTATTTGTATTTGATGGGGTTTTTTTTTGTGAAGTTGTTGGGTTTTGAATTTTGGGTAAAGTGTTTCTTGAATTTGGAATTGGGGTTGTTGCAGATGGGAAACATAGTGATAAGGTTGATGCTACTAGGTCCTAGCATTCTGTGATAGAACAGAGAAGAAGGAGCAAGACTAAAAAAAGGTGTGTGCTTGTTGTATTAAAATCATTGTTTTTGTATTTTATTTCTTATTTTGTGTTGTATGTGTTGGTGTTGGTTTATATATATGTATATATAATATATATTTCAATTTATTCGCTGTTTTTGGGGTTATATGCGTGCGGTGATCTTAGTTCTTTTTTGGTTGATGAAAATTAGTATGTATAGATTGGCCATACACTTCTTGAAGTTTGTTTTTGCTATGGAAGAGCTTCATCACCATAAAAGTTGTATGTTATAGCATACTAATATTTTTTGGGTCTAGCAAAAACATAATGAAAGTCGACCCTTCAGGCACCATGTTGGTTCGCCAGTGATCAACTCTCCTCCTTGTTAGTATATGTAGAATTTATACAGCTTTGTTAATATCTTAGTTTTGTAGTTGTGACAAATTGGGCAGTTAATTTGGTTTGGGTTAGTATTCAGACATTAACATTATCCGGAAGAACAAAAATTGCATATTATTATTCATACTCTTAGTTATGATAATTTTACTCTATGATCATAAAAAAAATTAATTTATTCAAAGTTTCAAACTGCATATTAACAATCATGGTGAGAAAAGGCTTCATACACTCCATTATCGGAGATATACATAAAACCATCTTTAGAATTATTAATAATTTTACATTGTTATTAAATTTTGCAGGTTGCAATGGGTTTGTGCAGAAAATCTTTTGGCACCAACTATTGGAAGACTTGGGCTGCCTTTATACAAGACCAATGGTGACAACTCAATGTTGTATGACCAGGATTTTGAGAGGTAACAAAGTTTACCTTTTTTATATGTAGTGTATGTTGTTGGTCTATTTAAAGCTTGATTGTGTGATACTAATATGTGAGACCCTAAGATGTAGATTGTGTACATTTAATTAAAATGGAGCCTTTTATTTAAGACGATACATTATTGCAAAATATATAAATAATCATTGACAATGCTAGATATAAGCTAATGAGTAGTTTACATGGAAATATTTTTTAGCAAAACATTTAGTGATGTCAAGTTGATTTTTTTTATTAGTCATATTTTTTTTATAAAACTTTCAACTGAGATTGCGAAACTTTTGGATGTTATTGGATATATTATTGCTCTAAATCATTAGTTAATTTTTACTTATCACCACTTTCATATATTGCTTTCCCTTCTCAAAATATTAAAACCTACACTTCATAAAAACAAAAAAAAATGGATTTATGTTTTTTCTAGCTATATTCGAATAGATGAAAAGATTTTAAGAAAATGAGCTAAGCTAAACACAAGATGATAAAGTTTGCTTCAAATGCGCTAACCATTTAAAAAGTGTAAGGTGTCATGAAATGTAATTGAAAGAATCCACAATGCATAAGGTCTGCATTGATATACTTAGACTTTTGATATGTGATAATATTGTCATGGAACTCGCTTCAACTTAATACCATATATACAATATTAATGTTTTAACAGTGAGTGGACTTTTATTTCCTCTTCGTATTTTACTCAAATCATCCATTCTTATACATTACATGAGTGGGAGTACAAAAGTTGTGAGTTTAGTACTAATGGCCTGGGTGATGTAAACTATTTATAAGAGTAAGAAGTATTATTGTTAATAATATGAAGGTTAATGTCGTATATATAGTTAAAAGTGAGTGTTAACAAGAAAAGGGCAGGCTTCCAAATGTTTGCTGAATTTTTTTAATGATAGAAGATTGTTAATGATATTATGAGCATGCCTAAGTTTGGTAAAGTTTTTAATGTATGCTTGTGTCACAAAGAATATTAATCGGGTCAATGTAGCTTATAGTTCTAAAAATTGCACCAAAACTAACGAAGATGAAGCTACAATAATGGGTTTGCAGCTTTTGGATAAACATATCCTGATTTTTATTATCTGTTTAGAGGTGAATAAATGCCTGCAATTATTTATTGTGAATTGGTATATTACTTGTCTACCTACATTTACTTCGTATGGAATTAACTACAACGTACTTATGTTGGTGGTCTGTTTTGTTAATAACACTCAATGATGTTCAAACTTGGGAATCATACATATTTTTAAAATGGGCTAGCTTGGTGGTTATATTTTCTTAAAAGTCTAAAGAAACTAGCAGCAACTTTACACGTATTTAATTGGTTCAGGGGTATTGCCGCATTCGCCTAGCTTCGATGACAAAGGCTATGGCCCTACTCCTCCTAAATGGAAGGGCAAGTGCGTTGTCGCTGCTAACTTCACTGGTTGCAACAAGTACGTCTATATGCAAAATCTATTTCTTTTTAAGAAAAACAGGCCTCATTTTTTAATTTGTGCAGCAAACTCATTGGTGCACAATATTCCCACATCAGTACAAATCCCGACAAAAAGCTCTCACCTGCAGATCTGGAAGGCCATGGAACCCACACGGCCTCAATGGCTGCAGGCATCCCGGTGAAGAATGCTAGCGTTTTCAGTATTGGGAATGGGACAGCAAGAGGTGGGGTTGACTCAGCACGTATAGCAGCTTACAAAGTCTGCTGGGGTGGTAGTTGTTCAGAGATGGATCTGTTAGCTGGATTCGACATGGCAATCTCTGATGGAGTTGATGTAATCTCAGTGTCAATTGGTGGCACTCCTAGACAACTATTCGAAGCTGCCATCGCGATTGAAGCTTTTCATGCGATGAAGAAGGGAATCTTCGTTGCAAGCTTTGCAGTCAACGAAGGTTTTGTTCCCACCCTTTCAACTGGTATATGTATATTAAGATTCATTATTTATTTTCCTTTTGTACCATTGCAGATTGGTATTGTTTCCAATGAAGAATTGCTTGAGTTACTAGCTATGGCTTTATCATCCGACACTTCAAATACAGTTAAATGGGCCCGGGAGCTAATGAGATCCAGAATCGATCCTATGCAATTAATATCACAACTAGCAAATCTGATTATGGATATTCTTGCTGGGAAATTTCAAGGCGATGCTTCTGAGGTTAAAATACAGTTTTTCAAAAGACATACTTGTAAGTACATCTCATCACTATAAATCTGTAATATATTTTCTTTTTCCAGAACATGTTATTAAACATATATTAACTACATTTTCTGTTTATTTTAGCTGAAGCTGAACTGCAGCAACTTAATAATGCTTTAAAAATATTATCTGAAACTAAAAAACAACTGAGAGCATCTAAGAACCAAACAACATGGCTCACCGTCGCTTTATTTATTGACTAGCTTTTTTCTTTTCTTCACGATTTAACAAAATGTGTATTTCTTTGATATTCCTGTGCCATTTTGAATTTGTTGCTTGCAGGTGTTGTGAATGATGGAATTAGCGAATCGTGGGTTACAACCGTCGCTGCATCAAGTTCAGATAGAGAGTTTGTGTCGGATGTTAAGTTGGGCAACGGTGAAACCATCACGGTTACTCTCTCTCTCTCTCTCTCTCACTATACACACACTATAGGAAAATCTTCAAAATATACATGTTGACATTGAGAAGTTAATAAAATGGGCGTTGACTCTCTTACTAACCAATTTATCATTTGTATTTTCAAAAAAATTGCAAAATATATAATTAAATTAAAAAAGTATCTTCATAAAAATTAAACGTTTAAAACAAACTTGTGAGAATCCTAGGGTCGCATAATGGAACTGTAACGCCAAAAGACACATGTCAAGCACAGATTGAATGATAAGTTTTATTAGTTCTTATAAAATTATTGACGACATTTTATTATGGTGTTTTGCGTAACAATTCCAACGGTAGTTAACAACTTCAATCTCAAAGTGTTGTTTTTCCAAAACCGTCTTTTAGGTTGTTATTTTTAAAATTTTATTTTTCCCAAGCTGTTACTCATGTTTATTCTATAAAAAAGTTGTCTGCTTAATACGTATCTACAAAAGAAATAGAATTGATTAATAAAAAAAAGTTTCTACTAATTTTCTAAAATGATAGAAGCATGGCTTTTCATGCTAGCCATTATGTAAACCATGGTTTGTTGTCTGCTACTCAAGTGATTCATACTTCACCATATTCTTTAAATTCATTTTTTAAACTCCAAACTAATATTATACAATTGGTGTTCATATATTAGTGATTATGTTTACTTGCATTAACAACATCTCTGTTTTGCTAAGTGTTATCTCATCTTCATGTTACCAGGACTTCTGGTTCCACGCTGCATTATCGGCCATTAAAAGGTGGTTTGTGCTATTTTTGGTAACCGTGTTTTCCCTTTTCATCTCTTTGGTAGCTATCATGTTTAATAATTTATGAAGGTTGTTTATATTTTCCTTGGCATATACATTGTAATTTGTATAAAATTTTCATACCTTATCATCTTCGTATAACATTACAATAATTACACCACTTACACTAGAATCTTACATAGTCATCAACAGATTTACACCCAACTACAATTTGTTGCCTCCTACTTACTTCAAGTCACCATAATGAATCACTCATAGACACAACAAACCCCGATAACAACTAAGAGGAGACAAAACATACACACCCGCTGCAACGCGCGGGCATTCCCGCTAGTTATTAGTGATAAGAATAAGATTTTAACACATATATCAATTTAATATTACCTATTGTAGATTTTTTTTGTCGACTTGCTATATATGCACGTGTATATATATTATTATCAAACCAACGTGATTGTCATTGATACTCACCTAAATTATTGCAATAATTTGTGTGTGTTTTTATTGTATATCTTATCTTCTGCTGTATAATTGATGAATCAAAACTGTTAAAAAAAAATAATAATTGATGAATCAAAAGGATGCCACGTTATCACTGTCACGTTTCTCAGTATTTAAAATATTAAAAGTTTGTCTTTTACAAATATTATTTTCATAACAGAATACAGAAAAATGTGCATCCCATCACACCTAAGTGATTCAGGTCAGAGGTAGTCGTATGGCCTATGGGTTCTTGCGTTATGTATACTAGTGTGCGTTCCCCATGTTACGCGGAGAGCACAACACTTCGGTTGGTGATATTAAGGGTGTGCACAAGTTGTTCTTCAGTTTGATCGGTTTCAAGCCATAACCACAACCAAACTTTCGATTAAGGTATTTAAAAAACTGATGGGTTTCAGCTATTTAAGTTTGGTTAATCGGTTATGAACATTGGGTCCAACTAGTGGGGTGCATGTGCGTTGCGACGAAGAGCACAACACTTCGGTTGGTGATTTTAAGGGTGTCCACAAGCTGAAGTTCAGTTCAATTCAGTTTTGAGCCGTAACCATAACCAAACAAAGACTTTCGATTTAATGTATTTCGACAACCGGTGGGTTTCATTTATTTTAGTTTGATTAATCGGTTATAAACATTGGGTCCAATCGGTTTTCAATTAATAACCGAAAATTTAACTTAGTTTGCAAAAAAAAACAACAACAACATATGTAAAAGTAAACTTCGTAAAATTGTAAACAATAAACATTATTTTAAATACATACTACAGTTATACTCTATTTGATTCCATCTTTTGAAAATGATTTATATAGCTTCATTTGTAACGTTTTTAATACATATTACAGTTGTCCTCAACTTATTCCATGGGCGGACATAAGGTATGCCCAGGTGGGCGGACGCCCCCTCATAAATTTTATTTTTAGTGTTATACGTGCGTGAAAATTTCGAACACCCGCAGGTTGCTTTAGTCTGGTTCTCGGTTGTTGATATGACATGAAGTTATTGGGAGTGTAGTTTGACAGAGTAAAACAAGGCCTTTATTTTAGTTATTTTACTATTAAATGAATTTTTTTTAACGGTGACTTTCATACTAGTGACTTAATGTCACACTGTCTAATCGGTAGCCCTAGCCAAGGTCTGCCTAAGACTACGTTGTCTTAACCGGGTCCGCGCTGGTGTATCAAATTTGGTTAAAGCATTCCCCCGGAAACCGTACAGCTTCTACACGAGTTTCCTCGTTGGAGTAACAGCCGGCTGAAAACCGGGGTGCTCCACTGTGCGTTTGTCACCATCATTTCCCGGATGCCACAGAAAATAACGAGGAGAGTGGGAATCAAACCTGGGTCACAAGGAACACTAAGTCTTTCTTCAACCACTCCACCACTACCTCATTGTTTGATATTAACATCATTCTTAAGGAATTGAAAGATAACGAGAGGTTTCGAAATGAGAAGATTCAAGAAACTTGTGATAATATTGTTCATGAAACGATTGAAGATGAAGTAATTAATAATGATGTTTTGGAAGAAAATGGATATGATAATAAGGTTTCATACAAGGTGTTCTATGAAATCCCTATCATTAGTGAATTGAGTTCTGTTAGAGAAAATGATTTAGGGGTAAATGAAAAAGATGAACATGTTCGGTTAACAATAATTGAAATTGCACCCAATATGTTTGATGAAATGCCTAGTAACCTTGACATTTGAGATTCAATAAACTATTGATGACAAAATATTAGAAATAAAAAATGAATCAATGTAAACTTAAATAATATGAATTACTAATATTTTTAGCTTATTAGCAAAAACCTAGATTGTTTATTAAATTTTATTATTGATGTTGTATTATTCATCTCAGATACAATGTTAATAGTTCTAACATATTTAAAATGCAAACAAATGGATAATTACATTTACTGGTTGTTTGGTTGATTAAGTGCTGAATCATTAAGAGGTTTGAATGGTTAAGAGACTCTGAATGATTAAGTGCTGAATGGTTCAGATATGCACAAAGTCTGAATGATTCAACTCTTAACCATTCAATTCCATTCAGAGCCTTTTTTAGGTTAAAACAAACAATCTGAGTACTGAACCATTCAGAGCTGAATGATTCAAAGCCTCATCAATAAGCTACCAAACAGGCCCTTACACACTTAAACTAAAAACAATATATCCAAATGTAGGAGCATCCCTATTTTTCAACAATGATATACCCAAAATTTTCAATTTAATAATTACTTTATGCATGCTCGAAAAATTTTTCTTAGACCTTAAGTAATGAGACCATACGTAATGGTAATCAAATTGTGCGTTTTTGCCTCAAATCCATGCCCCAAACAAAATCCTACACCGCCCTTATGGGCGTGTTTTGCCAAAAAAAATTGGGCCGGGAAAATTTCCACGGCGTTGTGACTTTGGAATTGACCGATGAGAAGCCATGGAGCCTAACGGTTCTATCATTCGAATGGTCAAATATTATTTTTTCAAAAGTTCAAATATTTTTTTCCTACTTTTTTATATAAATCACCTATTTAAATCTCAAACCCACACACACTACACCACAAACTTGATTAAAAAACACACACTTCACTCCACAACATTTATAAAAAATGGGTTCTCCCACATCCTCATCATACATTGCATATTACCAAGAAATTTAGCCGATGACGATGGCTCAATCGACAAAGAGATCGAGCAAGAGGCGATTACAAGTGCTTGTACGCTCGCGGCGAGGTATATCCAACATGTTACTAATCCTCCACGTCCTATTTTGAAAAGACAATATATTGAACGCGACCGTCTAGAGGTAAACGCTCACTTAATGAAAGATTACTTTGATAAAAACTCAACTTATCCAGACCCAAAGACTTTTAGGCGCCGTTTCCGGATAGCAAAGAATTATTTCTACGCATTTGTGGAGACTAGGAAAACCAGCTCGATTACTTTAAGCAAAAACCGGATGCTATAGGGACGTTTGGATTTACCGCTATTCAAAAGTGTACCTC
This sequence comes from Ambrosia x helenae, assembly GCA_030844895.1. Taxonomy (NCBI): domain Eukaryota; kingdom Viridiplantae; phylum Streptophyta; class Magnoliopsida; order Asterales; family Asteraceae; genus Ambrosia; species Ambrosia x helenae. Next base: position 38,611 of record JAUTDX010003760.1, on the reverse strand, counting down.
AGCACTACGCATACTTGCATACGGGAACACGACTGACATAAACTACGAGTATCTAAAGCTGGCTGAGAAGACAACACGCGATACCTTGGAGCATTTTTGTCAAGGTACACTTAATGTTCTTAAAAATTATGTTCATTTAGTTTTTAGTTATTTTAACTTATACTCATCCGCATTTATTTTTTAGTTATTTTAATACTTTGTACATTTGTTTTTTAAAATGTATAATACAATTGTACGGATCGCGTTACCTGGTACGATCTACAAAAAATGTATGAGGTGCATTCAGGTGCACATGGTTTACCAGGAATGATAGGGAGTATAGATTTTCGGCATTGGTCGTGGTATAACTGTTCAACCACATGACGATGTCAACACACACGAGATGACCAGGGAGAACCAACGGTTATTCTTCAAGCGATGGCTTCATGCAATGACATAAACATTTTTTAGCAGTCGCTTCTGCTAGAGGATTCATTTCTGGTAGAGCACCAAAGACATCTTTCTATGCTAATAGAAACTATTACTCACACGGATATTTTTTGGCCGATAGAATATATCCCAAGTATTATATTATCTTGAAGACTTTTAGTAATACGTACGATGAAAAAAGCACATTTTAAGAAAGTTCAAGAGTCTTCGCGAAAAGACAATGAGAGATGCTTTGGGGTTCTTGAACAACGTTGACATTATTTGAGAAATCCTTGTCGTGCGTGGACCTAAGAGAAAATGAGAGATGCTATGTATGCTTGTATAATCATGCATAATATGATATTAGAAGATCAAGGGAAGGCGATCTGTCAACAATATATCCCGGAAGCCGAAACGGAAATGCCTTAAGCGGACATGCCTCAAAGAATAGAGAACGCGCTTGAAGTGCGTTGTGAGGAAACACATAACGCTTTAGCGATGGATTTGGACCAACATGCGTGGTCGGTTCGGGATATCCTGGACGAGGGTCAAGAAGAAGAGGAAGATGAAGACGAGTTAGCCGATGATGATGAATTTTAGTGTTGTTTGTGTGCTTTTTTTTTGTAGTATTTTTTGTAAAAAAAAATTGTGTGTTTTATTTAGTTTTGTATGTTTTTTTATATCTATTTCTAATTAAATATTATTTGTTTTAAATTAAAAAAAATAATAACTGGGTAATGATTGGAAGGGGCTTGAAATTTTCACTACACCACTTTAATCATTTGAAGCCTTAAAGGCCCCGACATGCCACGTGTCGTTTAATGCCCCATGGGGCTTGAAAATTTTCACTTACCACTATACATGGTTTTATCTTCAACATTTAAAAAACATATACAAAATTAACAATCGTGTAGTAAATAGCAATTGTATTTATGATAATAACTGTCATTTTCGAATAATATTTGAGTTATTACGAATGAACCATTGACGCACCGGTTCAATGTGTGCTCCAGTTTTATAAACATTGGTTATGACTAGATTTTAGAAAATGAAAACATGTAGAGAATAAGTTTAGATTTATTAGATATTTATTATGCATATGTAATAACATTTGACGTACTTTTGTAGATTATATAAAATTTACTTTGGTTATCCTTTTCTACATGACCCAACCTGGTCCGACACAAACTGAACCAAAAAGAGTTATTGTGTGACGATAAACAAACAACCTCATATAATTTTTTCCACCCATGAAAAAAAAATCTAGGTCCGCCACTTTCCATCTTTTGAAAATGTTTAATTACAGCTACATTTGTAACGTTTTCAAGCACTTCTTTTACTACTAAGCTTGTAAACGAACCGAAGAAACACGAACAAACACATTTTTGTGTTCGTGTTTGTTCATTAAGAAATTTTTCATGTGTGTGTTCGTTTATGTTCGTTCATTTAAAACCTAAACGAAGAGTTCATGAATGGACATTCACGAACATAATAAATGTAAACGATTTATATTACTAAAAAAACTCAATTACTAATTGATTATATTAATACAAGTTGCTACAACACAATTTATGTTTATATTTATATAAATATAACTCTTGAGGAGAGTTCAAATGAGAAGAAAATGTTTTGTAAGAAGAAAAAGAACAAATTCTAACAAATAGGAAGCTTTCATTTAATAATTGTATTAAATGTTAAATTGATTATCATTTTCTTGTAACCCCCCACTAAACCAGTTAAATAAATGAAACTCATAATTCATTTTGAAAATATATTATTCCAAATAAAACCTTATTTAGAGTGTAAGATAATTTCAATATGTGTAGGACATATGTAGGATGAATTTTTATATGTATAGGATAAACGTATGATAATCTCGATATGTGTAGGATAAACATATGATAATTTCGATATATGTATGATGAATTTTTATATGTGTAGGATAAATTTTGATAATGTGTAGGATAAAGTGTTGTAATGACTAATTAATTAGATAGGTGATAATTAAGGTAAGAAAAGTTAAGTATTTAATGTATAACTATTATGTAACTTCTTCGTTTTGTTCTTACATGAAGTTTCTTCTTATTTGATTCCCCTATAACTATTTACATATAAAGGGTAGGGATTTTAAGAGAACCAACCCCTATTTGAGAACTAAGAGAACCATTCTAGATCACACATTTTTTTAAAGCAAAACAATTTTTTTTTGCTTATTCGTTGGTTTTTACACAAGAATATTTTTTTTCATTTATACATATGTGTATATTACATTTTCAGTGTATATTTCAGTTATACATATGTGTATATAGAAAAAAAAATAAAAAATTACTCTTGTATAAAAACCAACGATTAAGCAAAAAAATTGCCACAGAGAAATGTGTGGTCCAGAATGGTTCTCTTAGTTCTCAATTTGGCCAAATGTTATCATTTGAACCAATTTTCACATATAAATATAACTAATTATGTAATTAATAAACTTAAACGAACATAAATGAACGAACACAACGTTTGTTCATGTTCGTTCATTTAACTAAACGGACAAATTTTTTTGTTCGTGTTTATTCGTTTATTAAATTAACGAACATAAACAAACTTTCTGCCGAACAAGTTCATGAACGTTCGGTTCGTTTACAGGCCTTTTTACTACTGCATAAATTACACAAGAATTCATAAAATCTTCACGAATTCGATTGTGCAAATTTGTCTTTACGATCTTCACTGCCGAAAAACACCTCTCTCAACTGTTGTAATTTCAACGCGCAAAACTAATGGTTAGTTTTAATAACCGATACACCAAATAAAGAAACGAAATATATTTCCTTGTTTCCACCAGAACTCTAGCAAGATCGACAATACCATTTAACGACTAATACACTACGATTTCAAGACCTGCGATTTCAAGAATCGCTGCGATTTTGAGACCTAAGATTTCTGAGTTGGTACCGGAGATGCAACTATGAATAACTAGAAGTTCCGTATCTAATTTTGTAGTGGAAAGGTTTCGAATTCACATAGGATCTGGACACTTAGATTGGACTGAAATATGGATATTTGGGCAATAAATTGGGGTCATGTAGATGGCCTTGAGTATTGGGCTTAGCTTTTATAAGGTGAAAATATGGGCTTTTACAAAATAATGAAAACCATATCAATTTTTGTGTATTATTGATAAGATATGTACAGAGCACACGAATAATTACAAAGTAAACCAATTCAAACAGTGTCTTCTAATATAGTAAAGGGATAATTGCTAAAATAAGCAGTTGACCAACTAAAATTGCCAAAATAAACACCTGATGCGTCTAAACATTAGGGACTAGCCACTCCTTTGAGTCTATCAATAAGATGATTACACATGTAAAGTCTTAAGACGCTTTAATTTTTAAGGTCCTTGCGTTTAAACTTTAGACATGTGGCTGTTATTTAGACGCAAGGGGGCTAACCTTTTCTTTAGATGCGAAGAACTTTGTTTAGACGCGTCTAGAGAAAAAGGGCTTTGGGTTGGCGTGGAAGGATGCATCTAAACAAAGTTCTTCGCGTCTAAAGAAATGGTTAGCCCCTTTGCGTCTACATAACAGTCTCGCGTCTAAAGTTTAGACGCATGGACCTTAAAAATTAAAGCGTCTGAAGACTTTACATGTGTAATCATCTGATTGGTAGACACAAAGGAGTGGCTGGTCCCTAATGTTTAGACGCATCAGGTATTTATTTTGACAATTTTGGTTGATCAACTGTTTATTTTGGCAATTATCCCCATAGTAAATATTATCATAATAGACCCTAACTAATCTATTTTTTCTAATTCTCCCCCGTAGTTGGAGTCTTGGAGGGAGGAAATCGAATGTTGAGGCTGGAGCGAAAAGCAATAAATATGTTAGTAGACGGGAACACCTTTAACTACTTGAGGATATACACATTTTCAACACACCTTGATACCGCTAGGCCACATGCAATTTGGTTGATATACTCTTCTACCAAAACTCTTAAAAGGATAAAGATGTTTCATAACTATAATTATAATTATAGTAAACATATATAACACAATGTCCCAAAATGATAAAGAAAAAGTATACAACAAAGTATTAAACAGATGGTTCCAAGTTTCAAACCTGAACCGTGAAACCAAACCGTTTGGAGCTCAAACTGGTGACACCAGGAGACTTGCTTCAGTTTGAGCGGTTCAGTTAGTTTCAACGGTTTTTTGAAAAAGTGCAAAACCAAACATACTAACCCACTATGATCAAATCTATACTTGTGAACCAAATGACACCTAAAGATATACATAAGTTTAGATGGAAATACTGTTAGGGACTCCCATTCCTGTGACACCAGGTTTTGAAAAAGGTTTTAGAAGTTGGTAAGGAGGAATCCCAACACCATGCCTGTTCTTCAAACTAGGATCTGCATTCCTTCTATCAATGGTTTCTTCCAGTTCTTTCAACCTCCCTGCAAACACTTCATAAGCCGTTTTTATCTTCGGCTCTGCCTCATAAGATGGTTCCATTTTCTGACCGATATATTCTTCGTCGGGGGAATGAGTGGACAACACATCCAAAACTGACATGATTTGTGAAGCTTGCAGCTGAGAAGGAAAAGTAGCCATTAGTTCAAGTTCAGGATTTTCCTTAAAGTTTTCCCATCTTTCTTCTGTTGGGTCTTCACTTGGCATTGTGACCCGAGCAATGGTGGCTCGGCCTGGGACATAACCTCCATAATCATATTGTCCAAAGTTGACTGCTGCATGGTGACCAGAAGTGACCCATATCATTGTTGTGAGAATTTTTATGAGGTCTTGTGGCGTTTCGAGAGTGGGCCACCATGGTTCATCTTTTTTGTCTTCATGACCGAGAGTTCGAATCTCAGTCCACCATGATTGAAGCTCGTTATCGGATGTTACAAGATTCGGGTCAGGGTAGTAATAGGTGACATAGTTGGTAACCCAACCTTTAATCGCATCCCAAAGGACTAAACCGTCGTTTGCATACGGATAATCTTCAATGGTTAGCTTTAAACCATGTGGTGAATGTGGATCTTCCTCAGCCATACCCCTTCATATTTGCAAGTCCAAAAGTATAAATTAGCTACTGATTAATTGATAAAGGTGAGTCTATTTGGGTCAATCTAACAAGCCCGGTAAGAAAATAACCCTTTACTCACCCTACCCAATAAGCAGTGGCGTATCCAGGACGGATTTCCAGGGGGTTTCTTTCGGAGATTTTCACTGATTTTTCAAAATTTTCCACTAAATTTTTCAATTTTTTTCCAAACCAAGGGGGTTCGAACCCCCTAAAACCCCCTGTATCCGCCCCTGCCAATAAGAGTGTGCAACAAGAACATAAAAACTTAAGTCATTATGTTTTTTTTTTCTAAATACCTGCTGATTAGGTCTGCAGGTAGTGCTTCTTGATCGAACCGCCATAGCAGACCATAGGCAACTGAACTCATCTCTATAGAATATTTCCCAGGCGAAAAGCAAGCTTCAATGATCCCGCCACAGTTGATGAGAGATTCCCTAGCTAAAGCATTAATCTCCATTGTGTAACGAAAATGAGGGTGCAAAAGTCTATAGATTGGGTGCATTGCGCTAAGTTGGCGGTTAGTTGCAATTATGTATGGTTCGGTACAACAATGAGTTCTTAGCCTGAAAAGTTGATGGTAAAATCCGAATAATGAATAACGCAGAATAATATAAATCAAAATAAATAATCCGAAAAATGACACAATAGCCAAATACTCACTCTGTCCCAATTAAGATGTCATGGGCCCACAAGCACACATATTAAGAAATCTGTGTTTGTATGTTGTAAAATGACAATAATATCCTCAAGTTATTATTTCAAATCTTTGATTGTGTTTTGTCTTTTATGGGCAAAACTGGAAATTGCTTAAAAATGGACATTTAATTTGGGACAACAAAAAGTGCAAAAATAGACATTTAAAATGGGACGGAGGCAGTAATAAAGAAGAAAAGAAGATGAATGCTTACCAGTGACTTACAAGCTGGTGGATCCCAGTGTCATGAGCTAGAAAATGCATCTTAGCCAGCTTCCAGAGCCAAGCGCCGGTTGAATCCCAACTAGGGGTGAACGCTTGCTTCCATTGCGGTTTCCCATTGCCAGGTGGCCGAACTAACTCAATGGCTACTGGTCTCAAGGTTCCGGATGGAGTTAAGAACATCAATAATCTTGACCCATATAACGTCGTTCTCATATCTTTAATCTCTCTAACTTTGTTCACATATGGCATGAGCAAGTCATGGTAATCTATAATGAAAAGCTTCTTCTGTTCTATAGCCTGCATGTGACGTACATAACGATCGCACTTAATCTACCAAATCGCCTATTTTATAACCGTCTGTTCTTTTATTTCTTTAACAATAACGGCTCGTGTACCTGCTCAAGAGGCATATGGCCGCCTATCGCTTGCTCAACCATCTCTTTTGTAATTGCTGACTCGGCTGGCCCATACACCTCAGTGTCAAGTTTACTTATTAAAGGCCACTCCTACAACATCCATAAAAGAAAAGAGTTTGTTTCATGGTTTCATCATTCATTATCATGTTATAAACAAAAGTAGAAAACATACTTTGACCAACTGAATGCCACACGGGTTTAGACCAGCAAGCGTCTGTCGACAAAATTCTGCATCCTTCAACCAACAAAATTTATCCCCTGCAAAACAAAGTTTAACTATTTGGAAACGACAAGCGGAGAAAACAAAATCTTACGAATGAGTAAATATGTACAAGGTTTCACTTACGGTGTAAGGTTGCAGGGGTCTCGAATAGCAAGACATTACGTTGGTTATCTTCAACGAATTTCAGTAGTCGAGGTAAAGCGTTTCCTATAAATCCTTTTGATTCTAACTGAGGCAAATGCAGCCCTTTGTTGAACAGAGAATCAATTGACTTGAAATGTGGAAAGGCAAGCTCTTTGTCAATCATACATGTTCGTATCGAAGGCAAAACCGCGTGCATCAACGAGTATACAGTCTTAGCTGAGAAAGTCACATTTTTCAACTCCGAAAACGCCTCATCCCTTGGCACATAAACACCACTGCTCCTTGACTCTGATAAAGGATCTGTATTCACATAATGCAAATGGTAACAGATATTTAAACTCAAATAAAATTCAATCAAATGAGTTATAATTCATCATCAGGTAGCCTCAACTAAAGCTCTATACAAGCTGAGCCGATATGCTCGTTTATTTTAACGACCCAGCCATGAGCCGAGCTTACATTGGCTTGGGCTAGACTCATTTACAAACCGAGCTAATTGAGAGAATCATTCGAATTAGAGGTGAGCACAAAAACCGAAAACCAAACCGTAGCCGTAACAGAAAAAAACAATCCAAAATGTGAATTCGGTTCGAGTGAAATTTGTTTACTCGGTTTTAACCGAACCGAATTGAAATTAGTTGACATAGGGGTGTAGACGAGCCGAGCTGAGCCGATCCCAATTAGGCTAGAGCTCAGATTGTCTTGCTTTTAAGAAGCTTGAGTTCGGCTCGACTAGAGGTAATTTGAGAACAATTTTAAACCAGATAAAAGCTCGACTCAAGCTCGCTTCGATAGCTTGAACAAGCCAAAGCTCAGCTCACCAATGTTTAATAGTAAGTATATTATAAATAAAAAAAATAACATAAAATTTATTTGAGATCGTTTAGGCACACGAGCCTAAACGAGCTTTGTATGTAAAGCTCAGCTTGATAACCAAACGAGTCATATTTGAGGCTCCACTTTAAGTTTAGACTCGTTCGAGCTTTTTACTGATCCGATCCGGATCGCTTTCGAGCTTAAACATAATATTTTTTTTTTGTTGAGGTTAAATGAAATATTTTCATTATAACTTAAACTGATAAAATTACATCAAGATAGCGAGTATGCGGGCAAAAAGTTGCGCAACCATCCCCTTCTGAATGACAAACCTTAATCTACTAAAAACGTAATTAATACCTGATTTAGTGCGATGACGACCAGTTTTGCAACGTCTTGGGTAAGGAAATTCCTTGGTTCCAAGCACTGGACGAGCCAATTCAGGCTTCTTATCAGGATCACCGAGATCATTGTACACATCGTAATCGTAAATTCGATCGTGCTTCTTACGAGGACCATCAGGGACACCGTCTCCTCGAAGACTAGCAAGGTCTTGTTCTCGTAAATCCTTCAAACCACTAGGAGTTTGCGACGGTAGGTATGACTGTCGCAAAAAGATATTACGTTATTATTGTTACTTATATTTTTAAAAAGTAGTTATATTTTGTATATAACTATATTTTTAAAAAGTAGTTATGTAGTTAAGTTATACATTATATTCGAAACCTAGGCTGTACACAAACCAAACATTCAGCAAACAGTTCGTGAAATGTTTGGCGGGAAGTTCGGTTGTATTCGTTCGTTTAGCAAATGAACGAGCATAAACAAATATGAACAGAGGTCGCGTTTGTTCATTTACATCCGCGAATGTTCGGTAATGTGTTAGTTTATGTTTTTTATGTTCGATAGTTCATTAGGGTTTTTAACTTTTTTATTTTTAATTTTAAGTGCTTCAAATTTTCAAGTAGTAGATTATTTAATACTCCATATATTAGTGTATCACATATTAATATTATTTTAACTATTTCAATTACATGTTATTTTAGGTGGATTAAACGATTATTTCAAGTTTAATATGATATTTTTTTGTTTTCATGAGACGTTATATAATCAATTGATTATGTCTATATTTGGGTAATTAGATTAATATATTCTGAGTGGACAATGTTTGTGATGAAATTTTAGGAATTTAATATGTGTTAGTTTGTGTTCGGTTTTGTTCATTAATACATGTTTGTGTTCCTTTACGTTCATTGGTGTTTTTTGTGTTCGTTTTTTTTCCGATAACTAAATTTAACAAATAAAGACAAATGAAGAAGAACGCATTCATTTCCTTAACAAACGAACACGAACAGTGGCGAAGCTTGGTTTCAGAATCGGCGGGGGCCGAACTCAAATTTTTTCGATCGGTAGTGGAAAATCGGCGGGGGCCGAACTCAACCGGACTCAATTTACCTTTGAAAATCGCAAATTTCCACTACTACGCCAAAAAACAGGGGGGGCCAGGGCCACCCCTGGCCCCACTTATACTTCGCCCCTGAACACGAACAAAAACCTCATTCGATAATTGTTCATAAACACGCTATTTCTTTAATAAACAAACGCAAACATAAAATATCGTTCGGTATGGTGTTCATGAATAGTTCGAGAACACGTTATTTCTTTAACAAACGAACATGAACAAGGCCATTTTCTGTTTATTTGGTTCGTTTATAGCCCTAGTGACACCCATCAACAGTAAATAAAAAATTAATAGTATTTTTTTTATTTGTTCAGTTTGATTTTTTTTAAATAACTTGTGTTATGAAACGTAAATATATAACTTGTTTTGTGAAACGTAAATATGGAGTATTATAAAAAAAATTGGTCAAAGGTTGGATATAATTATTATAGAAAACGAAGTTGTGTTTAGGAAATGCATTCCAAATTTCCTACACCGCCTATTTTGGTAGGAAATATTGCATAATAAATGTGTAGTAATTGGTATGGTGAGGCCAACAAGAGATAGGCGATCATTCACACACTAGCATAATGCTTGAAATGTGGCGTCTTGTAATCTATTGAATTTGGCATGCAATTTTTGGTGTTGTTGGTTTAAACAATGATATCAATGTTCTAGATCAATCACCAATGTTTGATTACATCACAGATGTAGGTACATGGGAGTCTTCGTTTTCGGTTAACGAAATGCAACACAAGCATGTGTATTATTTTTCCGATGATATATATCTTGGATATCTTAGTGACCCCACATCGATTATGAAGGAGAATGAATGCTTTCTTATAATGGGTTGGATACCTTCACGGCTTCACCATCATAATGCATTTTAAATCCGTGAGGCGATGGTGGTTCACCCCGCCAAAGCGAAGATCCAACGATCAAGAAAGTGAGAAACACATAACAATCTCCTTACAGAATGATAGAGCATATTTGAGATGTTAATGTACATCATGATGCTAGCTATTATTGTGTAATTTCATATAATGTTAGAAAAGCCTATTAAAAGTAATATTCTATTTATGTTTTTAGGCAAAATAAAATTTATTAATCCCATCTTTTTGCAGTTGGCCAATAATAGTGTCACTTGAATTTATTCTTCCCACCAGTCAGACATTTTGCTCTCAATGCTCCCCCGTTAACTCACATTAACGTCGTTAGATGAAACTCACAATTCTACGCGATTATTCACCAGATTTGAAAGAAGGAATCAAGACGAAGATATTGGTATGTTCAATTGTAGAAATAAGCAAGGTTCGATGGTTTTATCATCGTTTGGTTATCCCATCCGAGGAGAACATCAACCTACACCGACTAACCATGCTTATTTCTGTAATTGAACATACCAATATCTTTGTCTCGATTCTCTTTTTCAAATCCCGTGAATAATTACGTAGAATTATGAGTTTCAGCTAACGGCGTTAGTGTGAATTAACCGGGGGGGGGGGGTGCATTGAGAACAAAATGTCTATAAAAGGTGGGACTGGTGAGAAGAATAAACTCAGGTAGGATTATTATCGGCAACTGCAAAAAGGTAGGATTGATAAATTCCTTTTTGCCATGTTTTTATTAATTTACAAGTGTTTAAAAATAATTATTTAAAATAACAATTGATTATAAAATTAATTCAAATTATCACTCACATTCAGACACTATAACACCCCTCAAGTGATGTGATTGTGAATGTGGAAATGAAAGTGACCTAGCCAACATGGTATCACATTCATATGCACATTAACGTAAACTTGTAGGGATGACAAATGAACTCAAACTCAACAGGTAAACTTTAAACCTTTTCTGGGGCGAGATGACCATTTGGATATAGAAATAGTTTTCGTGGAGATGGGATGAGTATGGTATCATATTCATATCACGACTTTATTTTTTTAAAGTATTTTTGTGTTTCTATAACTAGTGTAGGTACTGTAACGAACAAAACCTAAGTGATAAAGACTCAATGTGTTTGTCATTGTCAAAATATGTAAATTATAAAGTAGGTTTAAGGTGCGTGTATGAGTTAAAAAATAAAATATAGAATATTTGGAAATAAAAACCTTAAATCAATAGGGACCATTTCGATATTCGTTCCTCGACCTCGCATTATCTATCTCTTTTGATTTTTGAAGTTAGGGACCAAATATGTGCTTGTTTGTATGTATTTCATGAAATGACCTTATATGTTTTTTTTTTTTTTTTTTCATTTTAAAAATATCCACCTTAAGACATGTAAAAATATAAAAATATGTTACCCTACCATGATTCATGTAACCCCCTTGAGTGAGTCAAATCGATGGTGAGTTGTAAATTAGTTGTAAGCAAGTGGAAGACAAGTTTAACTTATATTAAAACATTAAAAATATAAAAATATGTTATATGATTTGTAAACAGGCCCGTGTGTTGTAATTATGATGTAACTTGGTGGTATACGGACTAGTTTAACTTATATTACAACTCGAATGCTACTTATTAAACGGGTTGGATAAGTCAATCAAGACACGAACGGTTTAGACAAGTTTAACGTGACCAACCCTAAACTTGATTATTTTATAGAGTTAACATATGTAAGTAAGTAAAACAATAAGAGTGAAGGATAAACTGCAAACCTTGTTTGTGAAGAAAATTCGTTTCTCAGGATTATCGAACTTGGAGTGAACCCAAGAATTAGGGTTGATAGTAATGGTGCCATTTGGAAAACCTTTGAGGTCAATTGACTCAATATACATCTCTTTATGATGTTCATTTTCTATCAAAATCGCCCCGATTTCACCAAAGTCATTTGGTACCTCAAAGTCGGCCTCATACTTCACATCTTTCAAGTGCACTGCACGATGTGCGTAATGTTTGAGCGTGTCCTTTGGTAATCCCGTCTCTATGAATAAACAAAAAAAAAAACATGTATTAGTATTGTAATATTGCTAATAATTTTGCTATGCTACATAGGTGTGAGATCCTATAAAAATTAAATTAACCACTAAATGTACAAGTAACTAAAATAGTCATTATTACTCTACACTCTTCAACTAGATTAGGTCCACTGTAAAAAAATAGAGTAATAATAATTACTTAAGTTAAAAAAAACTGTTAAGTACTAATACTATTCTACTATTAGTATAATTACTCTAGTTATTTTTATACTTCGCACGTTAAAATTATATGTATTTGATCAAAACACGTTATATTTATTCATGAATTAACTCATCATATTATTATAAACTAATGTTTAATGTGTCAATTAACAGACTTACGGTGGTCCACATCAGATGCAACAAGCTCCAAAAGGATAGATTTACCAAGCAAATCTGTAAGATCATCAAGTCCTTTGGTTATCCCTATACTGGATAAGAGCCCACCCATGGTTACTTGAACAGTGATAGTAACTTTCACCTTGGTGGTTGTTGTAGTCGTGCTAGATTTATCGGTCGCGATGGCCATAATTTGACCGAATGGTCGAGTTGCATGGAAGCCCAAGTTGCGTGTTATAGGTAAACGAAGGTTTTTGAGAGAGAGGAAACGGATAGTAGGAGCACTAGCAGCACTTCTACTATCGACACCGCGAATCGCGCCATCTCCAGCAGCCGCCACCACCTTGTGCTGCCGTGTGAGTAAGGATTGAGTACACCTTGTGTGGTGGTGATGGACTTGTGGTTTTAGCATATTTGTGTGGCAAATGGTTTGAGCATGGAAAAAGATAATGTGTGGATGGTTTGATTTATAGACCAACTTAACAACTAACCTTGCCTAAAAGTTGCTCAAGGTTATCAGTCGACTATAGTCTACAAAGGTCACAAAATTATATATTAAAAAATGTATAAAGATAATACAAATGTGTGTATGTAGATGATGTTTATTTCATATCAGTTTCAAGTTTACAACCACATAATCCATTATATATAGTATTTAATTTGTACCCGTGTTGCAGCGGTGACGTACGCGACATGATAAAGTTTAGACTACAATTAACCCAAATCATTTCTAAACTAACTTCACGTCGAAACGTAGACTAATCCAAATTCATACCGTTGACTGAACATGTATTATATTTGATCGGACTTGTTTCCAAACAATACGGGATGTCATAAAGTATAGATTACAATTGACCAAACTCATTTCCAAACTAAATTTACGTCAAAACTTATGGTAACTCAAATTTATACCGCCAAATGAAAACGTATTACATTTGATCCGGTTTGTTTCTAAACAAATTTACGTCAAAACCTAGTACAACTCAAAACGTACATAAAAAGAAAACATTTTATACTTGACCCGACTTTATACCGACACGTACATAAAAATAAGAACGTAAAAAATTAGTTTTAGGGTAAACTCAAAACTTGAGGGTGGTCAAAGTGACATTTATAAAGTTTGAAGGTTACTTTTGATATTACATCAAAGTTTGGGGGTAGAATGGGTTACATGCCAAATGTTTGAGAGTTAAAGAGAAGTTAGAAAGTATGGGGGTCTTTTTTGTCTAGTTAGAAAGTACGGTGTCATTTTTATCAATTTATAAAGTTGGTTTTTTCTCAAGTTCTAAAGTTGAGGGGGGATTTTTGCCATTTTTAGAAAGTTGGATGGTGGGATAGTCACTGACCTTTGAATTAAGATTATACCAGACTCGTTTTTGAACATTGAAACATTTTGTAACAAAAAAAGTATGTCGTCGAATCAAAACGTGTTAAATTTGACCCGATTTGTTTCCATACAAAGTTTACGTCAAAAAGTAGTCCAACTTGAAAGGTATATAAACATAAAACATTTTGTAATTGACTCGACTTGTTTTCATAAAAAAAAATTATATTAAAGCGTAGATGAACTCGAATTAATACCGACACATCCATTAAAATAAAAGACGTAAGAAATTAGTTCTAGGGTAAGCTCAAAACTTTAGAAACTGTAGTGTTTAGTGCTACTTTTGACATTATAGCAAAGTCTATGGTAGAATTTGTTACATGTCAGAGAGAAATTAAAAAGTATGAGAACTTTTTTTGTCAACTTTGAAAGTAGAGGGTCATTTTGTCAAGTAATAAATTTTGTTGGGTGTATGTATATCTGTTAATTTGTGTGTGTATTTAAAAAATGTATGTGTAATTTGAATTTGATTTTCGAATCAAATTTAAAATAAAAAATTCGTATTCGAATTACTAGACTCAAATTGAATTGAATCAAATTTGAATTCTTGATAATCGAATTGAGTCAAATCTTGAATTTTTTAATCCGAGTCGAATCCTAAACGCCCTTCCTTCCTTCCTTTTATTTTAGCCAACTTCCTCTTCAAAGTAGCAATCCTATCCTTTGTGTCATTATCAAGAGTAGGTTTTGAAATCGGATGCTTAGTATGTCGATCAGCCGACGCCTTTGCTTTAGAGTTTTGACTCATTTTCTTCAAAAATTCCCAATCTTTGTCTTTGGGATTTGTCAATAAAGTCCCATTGCTTGTAGACTTCATATATTTCCTCTCATCTCGGGTTAACCCGTCTACAAAACACTTAAATACTTAAGCAATTCCCACAATTCAAGTTTGTGGTGCGGGCATCTTCTCAACAACTCATTGAACCAGATGAAACCCTCATGCAAATGTTCACCCGATTATTATTGGAAAGTTTGGATCTCATGCCTTGCAACATCCATCTTGGCAATGGAATAGTATTCATCAAGGAACACTTGTTGCATTTTCGCCCAAGTATGAATACTATTTGTGGCAAGGTTAAAAACCACTTCTTCGCATTCTCTTTCGACGAAAATTGGAACAGTATCAGCCTTACCTCATATTTGGAAAAATTGTGGCCCTCAATGGTACTATACAAGGCGGAAAATACGGCCAAATAGGTGTATGGCTCGTTAGTAGCTAATGTATCTGTTTTAGTAATTAAAATGTGTAATCTTTATGATTTTTACCAAAATGTAATCGAATTTTAAATTTATAGAAAATGATAACTACTTTTAACTAAATCAACACAATAGACAAGTGTACCTATCGTGTATAGTATAGCTTCTTGTAAGTAGCAAGTATCGAACCCAAAGATACGACTTGTACTACTGAATGTTGATTATATTGATAAAAACATGAATAAACATAAGATTAAACAGGTGGATTCAATCATGTGTACCTGATATACTAAATTGTTTAGGAACCTCAGTAATAGAAGACACCATCATCTTGATCGGGTTCCCTTTAGTGTGTATACTAATGATGGCTAATGATCTCAAACCGAGATCGTGTGAGATAGAGGTGGGCGGCGGCTACATTAGGTTATGGTGTTCTTAGAGTCAACCTAATACCTCTAGTAATCTCTCTATTTATACACAGGGGATACCCTGATTAGGTTTATTAAGGGTAATTCCGTCCATCAAGAAAATACCTATTATAAACTTAGGAATATTATAGTAATTGGTCAATCTTATATAAATGATAATGATAGCCATATAAGAAATATAATAAACATAATTTATATTTATTCCAACACTGAATTTTAAGTTACCAAATATATGTTTAGTTGTTTTAGAAAGTGATTAATTAAAATGCAAGAAAAGTAAATGAAGTTTGATAGATGAGGATGAATCTCCAAATGTGTGTCGTTCTAACTCTACAAATGGATTAATCTCTACATGTAGATTTCCCTACAAGTGTGTGGGCTTTTACACACCACAGCTACACTCATATGTTCCTCAACTTTCTATCAAGAACACTCACAAGACCAAAGATTAAATTGATTAGGTCAATTGGTTCATCAATAAAGAAGGAGTAGAAGGAATTATCAAGAACATAAACGTACTACTTTACCTAAATATAAACTATTATATTTATACCAAGGTTCATCCTCACCCTAACAATACCTAAGAAATCTAGCCAAGAATGGGCATGACAACTAGCTCACAAGGGTTAATTTTTGTGGAAATCGTGGTGAGTGGTGGATATGAATTTCTTTTGGTATTTGAGTGATTGTGGAATTTCTCTCTAAAGGGTAGGCTATTATAAGTGTTTATGGAGTAATCCCAAGCTCCAAATGTCACTTACAAGAACCTAATAGGGTGGAAACTTCGTGTAGAAGGGGTGAAAAATAGATGGTTCAAGTGTTGGTGAAAACCTATATTTGTAGGCAATTCTGCCAGGTCCTGCATGCCAGGGCACTATTGAGCATGCCCTCCACAATACTGTCCTCTGTCCTCTAATGTCATTATGAGAAAATACTGTCCCCGGTGGTTGTGGTTGTGGTTGTGGTTGTGGTTGTGGGTGCACGCCCGTGAAGTGCTGATGTGATACAACCATCTGCCAGTCTTGGTTGGAGTAGGATACACATTCTACACATGTGGGGATATACACGCTTGTGCACATTTGTTTGACTGCTTTCTTTGTTGACTTTTTGACCATTGAATTCTTCTGTTGACCCGTGGGCTTGTGCACGGCCTTGCACTAAAGTGTACTGTGGTCGTGCATCATCTGCTGATGATCCCCCAAAACTTCAGTTTTTCATCACTTATGCTTGTTTTTCACTTCTTTGCTTTTAAGCTCCAAAAACTGTAATTATCAAATACAAATGATTTAGGTGTGCTTTCCTATGATAAATGGTCGTGCATTCAACTCATGAGTAATGTTTTTCCTCTCTCGATTTCAATTATGACTTCTAGTTTATAATAATTTAACCATTTTCAAATATATTAGTCTTTAACCCTTTTTTCATTATCTATATCTATCATACATTATTAAGGACATAGGATTGCCTCAAAGGCAATTTTATATACATTTTAAGATGACATATGAAAGGTCTCTGTTCAAATCTTTGTTTTTTTCGCGTTTTCTTCCCTTATTGCCCTTGGTCCTCGTGTTTGTTCAAGCGTTCTTTGATTTATTCACCAGGGGTTCACATTCTCTTATAACCGGCCATTCAGTTCTCTTCAATCGTAGAAGATCACTTGAAATCACGGTGTCTTTAAATCAGCCATTCAAGTGAGTATAAATGTGAACCAAGAAGACACCAACTGGGTTTAGCGAACACATGGCGTTGGATTTATGGTCGTCATTATGTTTGGTAAGTAGTTTCGATTAGGTTAACATCCATGGTTTATGTCCCTTTGTGTTTGGTTTGATTTGATTTGTACTTAAATTATATGTTTGTTATTAAACGTTAAGTGTCTTTTTTTCGGTTTATGGTATCACATGATCCAAGCTAACAACATCGACGACAACATGCACACATAAAAAAATCTAGAAAACGTAAATTCCCGCGGCAACGCGTGGGTTACCTACTATCTTAGATAAAAATCTTGAGATTATGTTTCTTAATCTCCATTATGTTCTCCGATTTATAATCTCTTTTTAGGCTATGTCGTTGCCTATGTTTGAACCCAAAAACTTTTTTTCTTGAAAAAATGTAACTCTGTCAAATGGGTTAGCCTACGTCTGCTGTTCAAAGCATGTATCATGCATACTATATTAAAAAAATTAAAAAGAATACAATATAATACCGGCCAAAAATTACAGCGTTGATGAATACAGGAGTGACTCGACACTTGGATATGCTGACTATTCTTCCTATGCAAGTAGATAAAAAGTTTGGCTAGAAGTGGGGGACGTTGATAACCATACATCATATACAGGGCCGGCCCTAGGGGTGGGCGAGCCGCACCCCCGGCCGAGGCCCGTTTTTATCTAGGGCCTAAATTTTGATTTTTTCTTTTTATACATATTATATATAAATATAAATGATAATAATTCTAAACAAAAGTGCTTTATATCTCAGTGGTTAACTTGGTGGATTGTCTGCATTTAAGGCACTAGTTCGATTCTTTTTTGCTCCATTTTCTTTGACATTAAATTCCTTTTACATGTTTTCCACTATGTTTTTTTTTTAATTTTGTTTTACCACTAAATTTAAATATTGATCCAAATAAGTAGGGCTCTTAATAAAAATGTTTATTAATATTTTATTTTATAACCTTTTTACTTCATTTTTTATAACTAATTATTATTAATATATTTAAATTCAAAATGATAATATCTTAATGATTTTAGAATTAATTAACTTTGAAAAAAAAAAAAATTCTCAGAAGATTAAAATATGCATATCAATTTGTCAATGCGTCACGTGTTGTGCCCGTAAACCTCCATGTTTTTAACCATTCAATATAATGAGTACCATAACCGACCAAGTTCCTGCTTGCCAAAACATGCGGGATTGATTTCGTATGGGTGTAAGGGCCTTTTTTTTCAACCCGTACAAGGCACTTGAATTCTTAAGACCGGCTCTGATCATATATATAATGTCATAAAATAATTTTGAAAAAACAACAAAAGAAAGTCGATGAGAATAAAGATGACTTATTTTAATATAACAAATCAATCTAATGGTAAATATAAATTTTAAATTTTGAGAAAATAAGGGTAAAATATCCATATTTTAACATGTTTTTAATAAAATGAGAAACTTAAATTTTAACTGTTTTAGGGTGTGTATATATGTGAAGTTTAAGTTTAGATTATAAGATGTTTAACTGTTTTAGCGGTGGCATCGAGTCGAAAGAGTTTTGTCCAGGAAGTATAAGTCACCTTCAAACCATCTAATGCTCGTATTTTTGTTTGAACTTTAGTGACAAAATAAGCCGGATGAAGGTGGGTTTTGGTGGGTTTATCGGATGATTCAGGGATCTCCTCTTTGTCGGATGTCATCGGAAAAAAGAAAAAGAACACAGTCGAAGCTAGTGTGGCGGCAGAAAGAAAGAGAAGAAAAGAAAAAGGGTTTAATAGCCAAAACTATGATACCATAAAAGTGCTTATGATATTATCTATATTATCTTATTAAGGAGGAGTGATGGCCTCTTTGGTAATTTTCATTTTCATACAACTTAACAACCAATATGTACAACCTATTTAAGCAACAAACTTAAGGGTATTATGGGCATAATAGGGACAATTAAGACACTTTGAAGGGTAGTGTTGACACTTCATCATCCTCCCTCTCCACAATATCAAAAGAAATTTCCTGTCCTACCCTTTATTTCACATCACAATAGCAGTTAATTGAATCAAAGAGAAGCTGAAACAATCCCCAATGTAACGGATCAACCATGAATGCTAATGATTGGAAGAGGAAACGATCGACACGTTCTGGAATGTTATAAATCACGAGTGAAGCTACCCCTATACCCATTTGATATAACAAAAGTGTTTTCTCTCTGTAAGCATCTCCATCCTCTCTACCTTCCTGATAGAACATCACTGCCACTAATCCGATTAAATTTATTTTGATGATCAATATGTTTTTGCATACTTACATCTGATGATCTTAGGTTTAATGTCTGATTATTCTAAGTTGACATAATCGTTTCATTTATATATGATGTCCATTTTGTATGTTCGTTTTGTTCTTTGTTTCTTCTTTAATTTTGAATTGATATTGGTTAGTTACAATTTTCATTGTTTTTGCAGGTTTGTTGATCCCTCATCTCCTAATTCCAAATCCACATAGGTTTGTTTGTCGTTAAAAGATGCGTTTATTATTTTATTTGTTTCCATTATGTGATTTATTTCTTAACCATGATTGATTTCAAGCTGAGAGACATCTGGTCAGGCATAAGAACGTGGTCAGATTGCAAGGTGCTATGAGAGGGCATTTGGTCAGAAATCGTGCAATTGTAACCTTACTTTGCTTGAAGGAATGTTCATCTTAAGATAATAGATTTGGGTGTATGTATATCTAGGAAAATTAGTGTGGTAACGGGTCAGAAAGGGTTCAGGTCATGTATCTTTGATTATACATTCTTATATTTTCTTCTCAGTTTTGAAAGAAATTTGTCAAGTAGAACTGCCGGTTTTTCTTTTCTTAATAGATTTTGAATATAGTTACTTATTTTCCTCTATGGTATTGATTTGTGTCCAGAGAGGATAATATTTTCACTATGTGAAAGGAATATAGGTGAAACGGGTTCAAACTTCTTTTTCGATGTATATGTAGTTTCTTTCTTTTGGTCTTCGTTTACAAACGCGCTATTATTTAAAGTATAAATCTGTTTAGAGTGCCATAACCATGGTTATAGATGCAAATAGAAGTGGCGAATCGGTCGATTTGGTTCAGTCTCTCATTATAGTTTATCTGTACGTCCATACTGGACAGTAAGTCATGGTTTGGGAGTAGTAGTAAGTACACCTAAATGATGATGAGTTTATATAGTTGCTGCAACGTAACTTGATAGTTGTGAAATACAGTATAGTAACAAATTATTATTACATACAATCATACATGTCATAATAACAAATTATGAACTATAAATTTGTACATCCTGTTTATCTTGCAATCTATCACATATGTTTGTTCATTAACTGTTTAATCATTTCCTTTGACAGCTGATAACTTGGAATTTGTTTGATTATGCTGGATTAATGAAGTCGGGCCGTTAAATCGAAGGTTGGTTGCTAAGAGGAGGTGATTCTGGTGCATACTGGCTGCATCTCGGTTGGCTTTTGCAAATGCATCACCTGCGTATGTTGTTGCTGATGCAGGAGACACACCGGTGAAATAGTTTGTTAGAAAACTCCTGCACGTCGTGTCCTGCAGGTCGTACTCACAGAGGAATCTGTTCAACCTGGATCAAGGTATCTTAAGCTCTTGTAGCAAGCTGTGAGGCCTCTTGAACCGGTTTGCTGATGCTATGATATGAAGGTTGCAAGTTGGGTTGTTTTAGTGGAGGAATCGACCCGTAAAAGATAGTAATTAAGTGGTTTTGTTTGGTTATGTTATGCTTAATGTTTACCAAAATTTTAAGTGATTTTGCGATCTATTATTGAAGGTAAATCAATTCGGGGGCTGCTGTGTTTTGGTTCATGTTTGCTGTAAGATGAAGGATTTAAACTATTTGTTTTGGTGGAAAAAATGGGCCTACAATCTTCGGTAAGAAGTCCCAGTTAGTTAGGTTTCATACTTTCATGTTTATTTCAGTTTTGAAGGTTACAATGAGTCTCATGTGATTAGTCCTAGGTGATTTGTATTTGGGAGTACCATTAGGCTACAAAATTGAATTTGTTAATTTTGGTTTCGCATAAGTGTTGTTTGTGGTGTTAGTGTTATTGTTTGGTGGCGTGTGTACTAATATTATTCTGAATTGTTTTGTCTCATGGATCAAGTGTAAGCAATATGACGCTCCTGATCCCATTGTAAGCATTGTTTTAAAAAAATTGGCCGAGGTGCGCGCCTAAAGGCGAAATGGCCAAAAACAAGTTTGAGGCTGCGCCTCGGGGGTTCTGTTGCACGTGCGCCTCGTAGAGGGTTTAATATTTATTTTTATTTCCGCTTTGGGCTTACGCCTCGGATTGCCTCAAGGCTTACGCCTCGCTAGGTGAAGGGAAAATGGCTTGTGGCTTGACTTCGTTTTTTTAAACCTCGGTTGTAAGTCCATACTACATGTTCATGTTCCAATTTGTCATTTTCTGCATCTTATTATACACTTTTCATTCCTTTTATTCCTCTATTGTCATCGTAAGAGTCTTTGCTTAGTCCACATGGCACTTTGAACTTCATTATGTATTTTTTTAACATAGTTCATTCTCGTGTTGTAGGTGCTATTATTTGTATGAAAATGTTCAGCAGGTTAGTGTTAAGGACGATGTAACAGGATCCATAATGATGTTAATTGACTACCAATTATGAGAGATTTGCCATCACTTTTAAAGTTTGTGTCTCTACTTTGCTTGGCGGAACTAAACTTTCTCAGGTATTTTAAGACAATTCACGTTTTATGACTACTTTATACTCAAAATGATGAAGGTTAGAAAAGTAGAACGCAAATGTTAATCACTAATGCTTAAACTTAACTAAATTCTACCTACAAATGTAGTAAAGTTGTCTTTATGTTTCGGCTTCCCACCATTTTGAATTTTTTGTCATAAATAACTGAATAAGCATACGGCTGAAACATCTTATTGTTTATTGATTGGCTACTGCTATTATCATGAGGCCTTCTTTTCAGTGTTAACAGGCTATTAAAGCATGATTTTGGGACTGTTTATTGATTTTATCATTTTTTTTATGTCTGCACAAATTTATCGTGCATAAGTTTCTAAATTTTGTTTTACAAGCTGATAACTCACAACTTTTAAGTAAAAGATGTGAAAAAAGATGATTAAGAAAAACTGAAAATTTTAGGTTATTTGGACTAAATTTGAATTTCTAAAATAAGAAATGGATTATGTTTATTATAGAAATAGGATCAAAATGGTTGTGTTTGCTTGCAGACATCTTGGTTGACGCAAGAAATAGGATGAGATGCAGACGTCTTCTTCATTTAACAATTTGAGAAAATACAATGAGGTTAGTTATGTGTTCATACAAATGGTAATAAAGACAATGGGTCAGATGCAAAAGTCTTTTTCGTGTGCGTGTGCGTTCGTTTCTACATGGGGCATTTTAATGGCTAAGGGAGAAATAAACAGTTTGGTACCAAGTTTGTGTAAAGTAAATTCGGATCAAGGTGTATTAATTCGCAAGTGCAAAAGGTGTTAAGTTTAAGAAAGTTAAATCAATCTACAATGTGAAAGGATACAGGGCTTCAATAAAAGTATGCAAGTATCCAGTTAAATTATATTCATTATTCATAATAATAGCAAGGGTCATAATTTTTTTAACTGTAGAGCAAGACCATCATGCTAGGATGTTGACCCACAATCAGCCACCATAGATCTTTTGCCGACATACATGGCACTAAAATATGGTTTACCGACTCTTATGAAAATTCTAAGTATTAGCTTTGGTCATATTTTACCAACTGAATGCCCAAATAAAAGAGATAAAAAGGATTACGGCCATAATTGCTACTAGCACAAGATATCTTACCAAACTTTATAGCACAATACTTCCATATAATTTACTGTCTATGAAGCTAATAAAACGAATGGACATTTATATATGCATCAAAGGTGAAAAGCTTATGGGGTTGTCATTAGTAAAGAATAGGTCATTGTCGCAGAAGTATTTTCTAAGTGGTAATTTAAATCATTTGTTAAAATATGATAATAAAAGAATACTTTTAAGATTAAAGCATTTGAAATAAAACTTTAAACACTTTAAATTACTATCTTTATGACTTATTTTTACTCATTCCTGTGTTAATTTTTTTTTTAAATTACTAAGAGGGTGTTTGCTTGTTCATTTTCCCCTCCTTTTAACTTATGACTTATCTAATAAGTCAAAAGTTAAAAAAAAAAAGTGTTTGAGTAATTGTTTGAAAATGGGCTTTTGCAATATTTTGTGCTTTAAAAAGGAGAAAAGACGGGAAAAGTCACAAGTCACAATTTTGGGATTAAAGAGCTTTTGAGGTAGAAGGAGAAAAGAGAAGGAGAGCCAAACATGCTCTAAGATTACAACTAATTTCTCTTAAAGGTGTGTTTGTTATTATTTAACTTAGATCTGTAACACATAGATAGACCACACCGATGCTACGAACAGTGGCGAAGCTTGACCCGAAGGTTCGGGGGGTCGGAAGTCACCAGGGGTTCGGAAGTCACTGGTTTCGGGAGGTCGAAAGCCAGTTTCGGGGGGTCGAAACCTTATATTTTCAAAATTTTCTATACGAATACTATATAATCGGAACTTCTGTGCGAAAATCCGGGGGGGTCGGCCACCCCTCCCCGCCCCAACAAACCTGCGCCACTGGCTACGAATAGGAAAAATAACAGAAGTACAATACAATACATCATGGTACACCAAACTGCTTTTTCAGTTTTTGGTTCTAATTCGTATGTTGTTTGATAATGTTTGTTTTGAATGAAAAGAAACACGAATACCATATGAAGAACCCATCAATAATCAATAGCGGTGGTGGCTTTCATTTTCTGTTGTGTGTTTACTTTTTTATATTTTTGCTTTTATGCATTGTCTTTAAAGGGTTGGAATTATCCAATTAAGTTAGTATAAATGGTTTGACGTATTTTTTTTTATTTGAACAAAAGAATATGAAACAGGCTATGCATAAGCCATCAATGGAAGTGCCAACTCTACCAATGATGATCAGTAGCGGCGAATGTTTTCACACTCAGGTGCGTGTTTTATATTAAGCATTGTTAAATGAAATAATCTTAAATATTAAAACCCACAAAATGCTCTTGATCATGTATAAGAGTTGTCTTGATTCTTGGTATGTCCTTCAGTTTACGCAAACGTCACAATTTCTACTATAAGCATCTGATCAGCAATGCAACAGTTCCTGCTGATATCCCATATAAATGTGAACTAATACGCTTGACAATGAGAGGACAAATTGTAAATGGAAAAGTACCTGTTAATCACACTGATGTATTTTCTCTTCTCATTTCTCATTTTTTTTATTCGCTTCTGGGCACCTTCGTGTAATGAGTGTATTGAGCCAAATAACAACTTGTGCACGCCCTGAAAATCAACAACCGAAGTTTTGTGTCCCCGCCGCAACGCGCGGGCATTCCCACTAGTTATTGTAAATACAATAGGGATTGTCCCTTTATATACACAAGGAAGGAAAATAACCTTAGCACTTAAGTATAGAAGAGATATACATGATCAACAATAAACTACATTTCCTAAATAAAGGAAACTAAATACAACAAATATTATTATCGTTAAGATGAACAACAACCCGAAACACAATCGAATGCTTTTATTTTCCATTTACTCAAATCAATCGAAGTTTGAAGAACACAAAAAATAGTATTTTTTTTAAATCACAAATATTCAGGGGTTGTTTGGTTGATTAAGTGTTGAATCATTAAGTTAGACCTCTTAATGATTAGTTTTTTGTCTCACATTGGTAGGAGAACCTCATTAAGGTTCAGCCTAGTTCAATGTTTAATGGTTCAGCAACATCTCAAGTCTTAATGGTTCAGCCTTAACCATTCCATTCAGAAGCTGAAACAAACGCACTGAATGCTGAATCATTCAGCGCTGAATAGTTCAGAGCCTCATTAAAAGACTTACCAAACAGCCCCTCAGTTTTGTATCCATCTTATATGAATCACGTAGAATATGAATCTACAATAACAACGAAGAAATGATGATATGATGCTTTTGTTCACATGTGGCTGCGTAAACTTTATATCATATACACTGCAAATACTGAATTACAGCTACATGTATACGCTTTTTTGGTACCACCTTTTTAAGAAAAAAACAAGACATCGGAAAAGCATGCCAAAGCTTGCGAAGATAACCAACGTGTTTTTGTCCCCCTGGCTTTTGATACCTTTGGCTCTATGGAGCCGGAAGCTATCCATTTCCTGACCAGGGTCCAACAGGCTATCCATAGCAAAGTCTCGACTCCATGGAGGCAGGGATTTGTGTTTAGTAGATTAGGGTTCGCAATCCAGAAAGGGGTGGCGGCGCAACTTGTTGCCCGCCTAGCCGTTATATTGATAAAATTGTTACAACTATATTATTGGGGAAACTGACATAATCAACCAAGAAAATCTTTCTTGCCAATCAAAATATATCCATGGTCCCCGTCTAAAACATATCATGCTGGCCATAAAATTAAATCGCCATATCGGTAAACAATAATTGTGATAAAATATAGATTATGACAACAAAAACAATGACTTTAGGTGTTGTATAGTTATGTTCAGTTTTGTTTGGCTTGAGAGGTTGTATGCTATCGTTCATTTTAATGATAAGTGTTATACGTTTTTTTGTGGCGGTTGTATCCTCCGGTTTAACGTTTTGTTAATGACGAGTTTATGAAATAAAGTTTTTGTTGGCCATTTAACTTTAGGTAAGTTTCATTTTGTAACAATATAACTACACTTAACAATTATAACAGTCGTATCCTTTTTGTCTTTTGTTCTCTTTCTGTTTATTTGTATTAATGCTTATTATTATTTAGGGTCAAGTTATCCTACATAGTTTAACAAAAATGAGAAGCGTGAGAAGAATATAAAAAACACAATAGATCACGAAATATGACATAATAAGCCACAAGATATAATACGATGCCAAAAATTATAACACAGTGCTGAAGAAAATAAGAAAAATATACAATGAATCGCAAAAATAACACAATGATGAAAATAAGAAAAATATACAATGCTACATAAAAGACACAATGATATAACGTAAATTATAAAAACTACAAGCTAAAAATCTAAAAAAGCAAAAACTTAAAAACTAAAATCGTAGAGTTTGATGAGACGTTTCCAATACCGCTTACCCTTTTCTACAACTTCCTTATTTTCTTTCACTGAGTATTTGATCCTAACCCTAATTATATATATGCAATGGGTCTCTTCTGTGACGAGAATTCGTAACAACGTTATCATGTAGCCGATAACATCTTTCAAGTCAACATTTAACAAATTAAACGTTTATTACACAAATATATGAGAAAACACTTATCACTTGGTTTTTTTCAACATTTCTATCAATCTTGCACTGCCAAATCACTTCACTTCACTGAAACAGTTTTTTTGGAGACAACACTTTACTTATTCATTTATTTATTTTTAATAAATAATACTGAAGAAACAACGAGTATAATGGGATAATAGGAGCGGGTGCAATGACTCGTGTTCGCTGCAGGGTATAATCCTTTGCTCACAACGATGGCTAATCTATGGTTATGTGCATAAACGATAAGCAGAGTAATGTAAAAGACAATGGTATAAGTGGTTCGGTCTCGTGAGACCTACGTCCACTGAAAAAGGATGATCTTTATTGATATGGAATACAAGTAATGATACAAGTGTATTGATTCTAATTGGTTGATTGACTACCCCTAAGAAAGGAGGTCAAGTCCTCCTTTTATAGGAGGTGCGTGGGCCTGAGGTCATCGGGCCCACTTTGATTGTTAATGGTGCTTGGGCCCGGGGCCCGGACCGGTTGCTTAGGAGCCCATTTAGTCGGATCCCAATCCTTAGTTAGGTAAAGTGATCCAAGTTGAGGAGGGTTGCTTTTGATTGGGCCACGTGGCGCTACGTGGTTGGATGGCTGGGCGGTGCCCTGTCATTGGTACACGTGGCGCACTGTGGCTGGTTCTGCAGGAGGGACTCATTTTCTTCTGCTGTCAGACGATATCAGGCGGCTGACCAGTTGTCAGCTGACATCTGATGGGAAGTGGCAAGTTGGGCTCCAAGGGGGATGTACCCAAGCGCTGTCAACTGGTGCTTCTGCGCAGAGTGAGCAGTGCGCTTTGACGCTGCTGTGTTATCTCCTTAAGTGTGTTGCTTGGGCTGTTTAGGCGGAGGATCTGGATGATAGGTAGGGTGCGCCTGAAAGCGCTGGGGAATAGTACCCTACCCCTTCAAATACATTTAAAAATATAGTTAATAACTTATTTTTCATTCAAAAAATAACTTATAAAATAAAACATTTAACAAACTTCATTAAATAAATTGAAAATTAAATTAATCAGAAAAAAATAGGAATTAATGGGAATATTATTAATTTTATTCTCTTTAAACTTGCCTCTTCATCCCTCCCTGTAATAACAAAACCACTTATGAACACGTGTAACCCTAACGACATGTCTAAAACAAAAAAAACACCCTAACTACATATCACCGTCAACAATTCCTCGGTGAACCACACCGTGAACAGTCTCACGTAAACCCTCTACGGATCCACCATCAGCGGTCCTATTGTCGTGCTGATAGTGGGATACCCGTGAGGTTCACGGTAAGCGCCCCTCCCCCTAAGATATTAAACATTTTAGTATAACAAACCCGAATTTGTATGTTTACTTTAATTGGCGGTTTTTCTAATAAGGACACCGCCCCCTCAAAGCCACAAAAAACTTTGGCGAATGCTCTTTTTAGCAAAACTGCTCAGAGCCTTGGAGAAGTTTTTGAGTTGTCCTCTCGCCAGAAGGCGGTGATTGAATGCCTAAAGGGCCCTCACGCTCAGGATTTTTTGACCGTTATCCCGATTGAGGGTTTGGGTCAATGCATGTCTGCAGTAGAGTACAGGGCTATACTCAAGTACCGATTGATGATCCCTATGTATCCGGAAGATGAAACATGTCCCATCTGCCGCAAAGCTTGCATGGATAAATACGGGGAACATGCAATTCATTGCAAGGAGCTCCCCGGTTTCAAATATCGGCATGACTGGGTGAGGGACGTTTTGTGGGATATCCTGAGAAGAGCTGGGATTTCTGCCAAAAAGGAGGCCCCTGTAAACTTCCTCACAGACCCCACGGAAAGGAGATCCACCCTGCGACCCGCAGATCTGCTTGTCTTTGGTTGGGAGAGGGGGAAACATGCCTGCGTGGACCTCACCGGGGTATCTCCGCTGGTGGGGTTAAGGGAAACAGGTTTCGTAGCTGGGCAAGCATCAAGAAAGGCGGAATCAAAGAAAGTAGATAAACACGCTAAAGCTTGTGCAGATAACCAACATGTCTTTATCCCTCTGGCCTTTGACACCTTTGGCTCCATGGCTCCAGAAGCTATTCGTTTCTTGACCAGGGTCCAACGGGTCGTCCACAACAATGTTTCATCCCCAGGGAGGCAATGATTTGTCTTTAGTAGACTAGGCTTTGCAATTCAGAAAGGGGTGGCGGCGCAGCTTGTTGCCCATCTACCTTCTATTATGATGTAACTTTCGTATTTTGTTTTAATATGATATTATACCAAAAATTAAAATTAATAAAAAAAAATTGCAGCTTTCACATTAAAAAAAAAAATTATTATTCGTTTGTGGTTTATTTTTTGCTATAGTTCATGCAATACAAATCAATTGAAACGTGAGCCGAATAACACGATCAACGGATAGGATTATCGGCATTGTCATTGGACAAAGAAAAGGATAGTTATTGGCCAATCAATTGCTGATTTTTTTCACTACCTTCGCTATAATTGCTGCTAGAAGTATAGTTCATGATTTACGTTGGAGTCGCTAGAAATCACTAATTAAGGGGCTATTTGGTTGATTAAGTGTTGAATCATTAAGAGCTTTGAATAGTTAAGAGGTCTGAATGGTTAAGTGCTAAATCATTAAGTTGGACCTCTTAATGGTTTAGTTTTCTTGTACCACATTGGTATGAGAGTTTCATTAAAATTCAGCCTAATTCAGTGCTTAATGATTCAGTGTTTAATGGTTCAGCAACATCCCAAGTCTTAATGATTCAGCCTTAACCATTCCATTCAGAGGCTGAAACAAACGCGCTGAATGCTGAATCATTCAGTACTGAATGGTTAAGAGCCTCATTAAAAGGCTACCAAACAGCCCCTAAGCTTTTATTTATATATATAAAATCTAGAAAAATTATTTATATATTCACTAGTTAATAAGAGCTATTGTTAATTTGATAAGTTATCATGTTGACAATAATTAACATCCCTTTGGACAATTTAAATAGGTATGTTCACGAGTTGAACTGAATTGATCGGACCACTGCTCATGCTCAGTTTATTTACAAATTGAATCGAGCGTCTTTTCATCCGAGCCAAAATCGAACGTATGTCTTTTGCCCTGAGACTTTTTCGAGCCTCGAGCGAGTATCGAGCGTCACATAACAATAAAGGCATGGTTTGGGGGTGTTAGTTTTTAGGGTAAAGTGCATTTTTCGTCCTTGTGGTTTCCTCCAATTAGAACACAAGTATAAATTTAACAAAAAAAAACACTCAACCGGCTCTATCGAGATCAACCAAGCGGGAAGATGAATCATAGACTGACTGAAGCAGACCCTTGTTCTATCGGAAATTCAAAATCGAATGAACCGCTTGAAGCAATGGCGGTTTTGGGGGGGGGGATTGATTAGGAGTTTGTACTTATGAATCGAATGGCAGCTTGAGAGTTGAAAATCGATCAACGCTTTACATTTTAATATTAGACGTTATTACTCAAATGAATATTGGACAATGGACTATGGTTTTGGACTTCGTTTGTAAGGGAAAGTTTTCATTATTTTTTAAGAGTGTGTTATTCATTTATATTTAAAAAAAATCGAGAAAACCTACATTTAGTGACATACAACAAATGTTGGAGTTTCATGAAGATAGGCATGGTTTCCTAAGATGATCGCTAGTTAGATTGTATGAAATGGGAGTGAGAAGTTTGTACAAATGCGTGGCGCGGGCAACACACGAGTGGGTTACATAAACACCCAACTATGATCTTTGGATTTGGCATGCATTCTTTGGTATGGCCGGTTCAAATAATGGTATAAATATTCTTAATCAATCACCCATTTTCAACGACTATATAAGCGATGTTGGACCAAAGGTCTCTCTCTCTCTCTCTTTTTTGTAAATGGGGTAGAGTACAAATACGGATATTATCTAACGGATAGAATTTACATTTGTAAAATCATTTACACGGGATATAACGTTAGATGAAAAGAGAACAAAGTTTAACAAAGCTCAAACGGCAAGAAAATACATAAAAAAGCTTTTGGTGTTCTACACGGGATATAACGTTAGATAAAAAAAGAACAAAATCTAACAAAGCTCAAACGGCAAGAAAAAGCTTTTGGTGTTTTGCAAAAATGTTCGCATTTTTTAGCATGCCGTGTAAGATTATGTAAAAATATAGAATTAGAAATGTGATGTACGCGTGCATTATTTTAGACAACATGATTTTGAAGGATGAAAGACGAGCAATTTGCGAACACTATGACGAGGATACACAACCAAATAATGAAGACATCACTGATGAAATGAAAAAGTTAAATGAACGTGCAATTTATAACAGACAAACGCATCACAACCTTCAAGCGGATTTGGTTGAACACATTTGCACGGTGAACGATATGATGACGATGAATAGGATGATAAGTCAATTATGTATTTTTTTTTTATGTATTTTTTAGAAGAATTTGTGATACATTTCTTCACGCCGCTAACACCCCGTGTTTTCTTTGGCTTTGGAGCCCCTCTACAAATATGGTTGCCCTGTATATGAAAGTACATTGCTCTTCCCCCTATGATCATACTGCGTAACCTTATAAAAGTAAAACAATTAAAAGTTGTGATTTATGATGAAGAATAAAAAACATAAACGACATTTAAAAATCGAAAGTAAAGTTGAGCATTTATATTACTTTTACTTAAAAAATTATATATTTTTTATTTAAGTTAATAATAATATACAAAGATTTTAATATTTTTGGTTTTCATTTGTTTTTTTTTTTCTAAATCTATTTGTTCATCCTTTTATTTAGTTTAAGGTTCATTAATAAGCTTTTATTTTTTTTTAATATGTGAATAGTTTTTTTTTCTTACATAGACATATGTATGCGGTTTGCGAATGTAAAACAAAATTCAATACGGACAATCCACCGGATAAAAGTTTGTTTATGAATTAGTTAGTTATTGTATTGTATTTTTTATTATCTAATCAACCTAGACTCTCCTGAACCGTTGAATCAGAATTGCGTAGCATATAAAAAGAATGACTACATTAAAAAAAATATTTATGGATCCGCCACTTCCAACGGCTACATTTGTGATCGTTGCACAAATTCCGAAGCGCTAACATGGTTGTGGACTACATGCCAAGATCACTACCTGGAACCTACTACCTTAGACACCGGAGACGATGTTCCCAAGAAAATAATGAAATACCCAGAACCACTTAAGCTGGCGCCCTGTTAGGATTAATTGATGTTTAGACTTGCAGACATATTTAGAGATGACATCGACTCATATACCGAGTGTACACAAAGAGAGCGATGGTACGTCCATTCTATAAAAAGACATAAAAGGACTTGTTTGGTTTGGACCATTTTTTTTATAAACTTAATATATGCTTAAGTGACTAAATTATAAACTCAATTTATATTTAGATGATTTGAACAGTTCCTTTATCCCATGTGATTTTTTTTTCTTTTCTCTATTTTTTTTCTTTTTTTCTTCTTTTCTCTATAACTTGAAAACATGCAACAAAAAACATTTGTTAATATCCGAAGTATGTGGCCGGGGAATGAATTGAATATAAAAAGTAAGTATTATTAAACACGACTATATCAATCTAATAACGGTTTCTACTCTCTTTGAAGCACATATTAAACGATAAAAAAACATTTCTATTAGCAATGCTACTCACTTAAATGTGCTAGATGTATTTGCTTTTAACAAAACCATAAATGCCAAAATCTACTTGTGTTGTTTTTAATGACACGCAACTTCGAATTCATATTAGACCACGAGGACCGCATAAGTTTTTTTTTTTTTTGAACAGCAACGAGGACCACCTCACGGGTTTTGATCACTGATTCCCTTATTGGCTAGTTGTTATCAATAGGATATTGATAGAACATCCATAATGGCTTCAGTTTGGACGTGTCTGGAATTCCATACTAATGAAATGGACGGAGGTAGCATCGTCGGAGCGGTCATCCGGAACGTGGTTTGGTGGTTGAGGTCCGGTCATGGGCGAAGTATAGTAGGGCTAGGAGGTGCCCAATCATCTTTTTGCTCAGTAATGTAAATTTATGTGTTTTTCGTTTGAAAATATTATACGTGTTAAGTCCGGCCCCCTTCGTTTTAAAGGTCTCGTGACTTTTGGCCCATACGGAAATTTCTTTCAAGCTCTGCTCCTGGGTCCGGTATAGTGGACCTATCCGATTTGGGGTGAGGAGCCCACCAATCACACACACTCACATATGATTATTTAATTTGTTTTTTTTTTTAATTTGGGGTGTGTGTGATTTTAAAATAAACAAGTAATCATGCCAACTCGTGTGTCACGTCAGCATGCTACATCAGCTGTCACGTCAGCTTTCACTAACTCAGTTAGTCGAGACTTAACGGAGGTCCATTTTTAACACCCACATGTTTACCAGGGATTATCCTGATCCAACGTTAAAGCTTTAATTATTATTGGCCAATGGCCTAAACTTGAGATTATTTAAATCCAATACCCCTATATTTTTAATGTATTATAAACAATTGAGCAAAATTACCAAGCTGCCCTCATGTAGGGTCCACGTGATCCCTTTTTAATATAAACTAGGATTTCTACTGCGCGCGTTGCGGCGCGCCGCGGTGATTTCTGCTTCATCTTGAACTTTTTCTTTACTCGGTTACTGTATGCACAAAACTGATTAAGAAACATCAAATAAGGTTGTTGAAAAAAAAAATTTAATCGCCACCGCCTGGTCTCAAACCCAAGACCTCCTATTTAGAAAATGCATCTCATACCACTAAACCACCAAACCCATTTGTGTTTTAATATGAAATAGATTGTCTGTTGAAATGAAAAAAAATAACTTGGCATTATTAAGTAAAGTTGTTAAAATGAAAGAATTAATAAATTGCCTTTCTCAAGGATCAAACTTGTGACCTTGGGTAATAGAAGTTCACCACAAACCACTCCACCACCAACACAACTTATGTTTTGAAATGAAACAAATGATATATATTATATAATAAGCTTGTTAAAATGAAAAATAAATAAGTTGCCTCTCCTAGGGATCAAACTTATGATCTTAGGCAATAAAAGCTCACCACAAACCACTCCACCATCAACACAATTTATGTTGTGAAATGAAACACATGATATATATTATGTAATAACTTATGAAAGAAATATAAAATAATTAGGAATGGGATTTCACTATTCATGAATAGTGAAACCTCATTCCTAATTAATACATAATATAATATTTTCTTATCCCATTAATTTGGGAGCTTCATGTTTTCGTTTGTAAAATTTCAAATGTCAAAAAGCAATGAAATTTTTAGTAAAATTTAAGGAGAAAGTATACGATAGAAAGCTTCCTTAACGTGAGAAGTGTAGAAAGTCATCAGGGAATGACACCTGAAAACCATGGTTAAGTTTACTTAACCAAAACCTGGTTGATAAAAGGGTAATTTAGTCCTTTTATTGTTCGTTAATCTCTGATCCAATCAATCACAATTCAATTCACGTTTCAATTATAATTGACAATAATTCAGATTCATTCAGGATCGATTAACTATTTACGATTGACGATCTATTCAATTCACGATTCAATTAACAATACTTCTATTCCAAAGATCAAGAACAATCAAAAAATAAAAACCAGAAGGAAGATAACAAACGGTTATGAACAAGAATGATTTCCAGAAATGTTATTTTGATTGTTTGATTCGAATGAATAATTTGTACAGATTAGATCGACGAAGGGAACAAAAAAGAAAGGATTGATTATAGATTGTGATTATGTTGAAATAAACCGTTTTGGTTTTGAAGCAAAAACAGGGACTCAAGAACGATGGTGCGTTTAAACAAAACCACTCAATCAAACGTGTATTTAAACAAACACACTCAATCAAACATGCGTTTAACAAAACGCACTCAATTTGGTTCATTCAATGCTCTGTTATGTTGTTGAGCATATAAACGCACTCAATCAAACGTGCATTTAAACAAACACACTCAATCAAACATGCGTTTAACAAAACGCACTCAATTTGGTTCAATCAATGCTCTGTTATGTTGTTGAGCATATTGCAACCAAAGTTATGTAGGCATCTCTACTACCACTACTACCACCACCACCACCACCACCACACCACCACCGCTTGCTGCCACGCCTGCTGCCACCGCCTGCTGCCGCGCGCCTGCCGCCGCTGCTGCCGCCTGCCGCCGCCTGCTGCCTGCCGCCGCCTGCCTGCCGCCTGCTGTCGCCTGCTGCTGCCTGCTGCGACGGTGTAATTCTGATCGAGAACCCAATATAAGAAAGTTCCTAACCTTGGAGAGGTTTTGTTCGGCCCCAAGGCCTTCCCTCAGGCCCCCAAGAAGGCTTAAGAAAGGTAAAAATCGGCACACAAATGGTTGAGCTGAAGCTGCTATTTTATAGGCAAAATTCAGGAGCAGTTGCTTTGTTAGTTGTTGCAGGGGTTAGTCTGTCTGTAATCTGGGGACTGCACGCCCGTGCACCAGACAATGCTGATGTTTGCTTGTCTTCCAAGCTGGTTGTTTTGTCTTCCAGCTTACAGGCCCTCGTACCAATGTGTGTGGTCGTGCATGGTCGATCCCAGACTAATTTTGTTGTCTATTTTGCCTCGGGGGAGTCTTTACACATACTTGGAACATGCTTTGAGTCTTGTGTCTTCAGGAATCTCCGTTTCTTACTGTTTTTGCCCTAGAATTGCTTCTCTTTGGGTTGGAGCTCTATTTTCTGATGAATACAAATAGAATCAATTATGTAGCATTTATTACAATTTTAGCCAAAATACGTCTATTATAAGACTTTTTATGCATGTTAAATATGGTAATTGATGGCACATCACTATGTCAACAGCCTATC
This sequence comes from Ambrosia x helenae, assembly GCA_030844895.1. NCBI lineage: Eukaryota > Viridiplantae > Streptophyta > Magnoliopsida > Asterales > Asteraceae > Ambrosia > Ambrosia x helenae. The sequence continues at coordinate 2,934 of JAUTDX010003760.1, read as the reverse complement.
ATCCTCGGTCTGATCAAACAGAAGTGGTCGACATATATATTGAATCTTATCTGAGATATACATGACATCAAGTGGATCTCTTTAACAGAATAGCGGTTCAATACTAATTTCCATTCCTCTCTTAACATGACACCATTTCAGGCACTATGTGGCTATCCATCACCTATTTTTGTTTCCTACGTTCCAAAAGGTTGTCCTATTGAAGTTTTGTGACAGACATATTATACAAGAATTAAAACAATCATTACAACGGGCACAAAATGGGATGAAAAAATTGGTAGATAGGAATCATATAGAGCGAGCATTTAAGGTGGGAGATTATGTGTTATATGAAGCTGCACCCTCATTGACAAAATTCCTTGAGGAAATTTTAACCATAATAACTTAGCCCGTTGAATTGTGAGCTGCTTCTCTATTTCTCTTTTCCTCTATATCTCTTCTTATTTTTGTCTTCTTCACCATGTATAATTAGGGCCGGCAATTTTGTATACGAACACGATTATCTGACACAAGCCTGAACGATCTTAACAGGTATAGGTATGGCTTTAACAGGTTTCATGTCCTAAACAGGTAGACACGAATTTACCTGTTAATTTTCGTGTCGTGTAAATGGTATTATCTAGGTCTTTGGTGTATAAACAGGTAAGATATACATGATTTGCCAGCCCTAAGTATAATGTTCGCAAACAAGTACGCAAACAGGTATTATCTAGGTCTTTGGTGAACTTTTGGAAATTTTGTCTCGCTAAATAGTTTCGTAAACATGCGATTATTATAATGGTCACAAACAGGTATTAAACAGGTACTTTTCGTGTATACCTGTTAAAAAAATTAACAGGTTCGTGTATGAAAAAATAGGCACGAAAAATTTTTCGTGTCGTGTACAGGTAGTCAGGTTTCGTGTATTGTGCCTTTGGGAGGCTAATTTCGAATCATTTTCACACCCACATGCGTTCTCCGATACTTACTAATATTGTTTTTAATAATGTTATTTAACTATTATAATTTTTTCTAATGTTATTTTATAACTAGCATTTGAGTCCGCGCTTCGCGACGGGGTCATTAGGTAAAATACTGAAAAGGATGTATTTGCTATATGGTATATCGATGGATTAATATTAGACAATTTAGTTTTAATCTAAACAAAAGATATACGCAAGTAACTCAATTAAGTAAACATGTATAGAGTTAAAAGTAATTCTAAGTTTAAGAAGTTGAATAAAAAAGGAGAATTAAATTTGTTACATTGTGTATTGAAGGGACGCGGTGAATGTTCGATCAGTATCGCACACTAAGACAAGGGATAAATAAAAACCAAAGAAAAATTTGTAACACGAACCAATATAATATCAACATGTGTGCGGTTCGTTGTAGTTGCGACTCGACTCTGAACATTGAAACGTAATGACGCGTAGGCACGCAGTCAAATCGTGGTCAGACACCTGGTACACGTAACTAATTAGGTGTTGTAACACAAGAGTTTTAACACTAAATATAATATAAAAGGAATATTGGATTTAAATAATTTCAATTATTAGCAATTGGCCGTCACTAATTCCAACTAAAGAAAGGTGTGCGGGCGGTTCCAACTTTTAATATATTGACCATCAACGAACTATGACTAACAGAATACTAACTATTTTCTAAATGGAACATATTTATTTTTAGTCATAGTCCATTAGTAGCCACTATGTTAAAATATGAGACTGCTAGCACATATTTCGTTAGTAAAAATCGATGACGACAAATAGCTGATAGTTTGGATTATTTAAATCCAATACTCCTAATATAAAACTAATATAATTTGTATATTGAAACAATATTAAAATGTTAATATAAAAAAAATTGAACCACTAGAATTGTTGGCGTTTGTAAATGGTAGCATTGGAATAAAAACAAAGGAATCAAGTTGAACATAAATTGGATAACAAAAAAAATATAGCACCCAAATAGCACCAATCAACATTTTAGAACTGTTCACCGTTCTAAAAAATGTTGTTATATAGAATATTATTATTTTTGCTTCACATTTTTTTGAAGAGAAGGTGAAATATGTGGGTATAACACAAATATATGATGAGTGAAAGATGGAGGAGGATGGTAATATTATTTTGATAGAGGGGCATAAAGCGATCTCTAGGCCCAAATCAGTTAGGTTCGTTTAAACATTGTCAACATCATGTTTTTACTCAAACAATTCAATTTGAAACCTATTTACAAGAGGGGAAACTGATCAATTCAATTTGAAACTTGTTTACACAATAGAGTACTCAACCTTAAAGTTTGGTTCGGGTCCAATCCGCTTTTCAAAACAACTACATTTAGGTTAAAAACAAACCGCTTCCAACCCTCAACTTGTTTTTATAAATCTATTAGACGTTGAAGCGTCACAAAACGATCGAAGATGAAAGTATGCCAATATGGGGTAGCCCACCTAGTAGAGGCTTATACCTCTCTTACACGTGATGTCTGGGTTTAAATCTAGATAAATGCGTATTTTAGGGGTTGTTTGGTTGATTAAGTGCTGAATCATTAATAAGGTCTGAATAGTTAAGAGGATCTAAATGGTCAAGTGCTGAATCATTAAATGCTATTTTGTTGGATCTCTGAATGATTAGTCTTCTTGTCCCACATTGGTAGGGGGAAGTAAAAATGGATTCATTCAGTGCTTAATGGTTCAGCAACATCCCAAGTCTTAATGGTTCAGTCTTAACCATTCCATTCAGATGGTGAAACAAACACACTGACTGAGCTGAATGCTTAATCATTTCAGCGTTGAATGATTCAGAGGCTCATTAAGAGCCTTACCAAACACCCCTAATATAAAATTTAGTGATGGTATCATTACCCATTAAACAAAAAAAAATCAAAGATGAAAGTCGGGGCTGTTTGGTATGATCTGTATGATTAATTGCTGAATCATTAAGAGGTTCT
>JAUTDX010003759.1:0-33492 GCA_030844895.1 Ambrosia x helenae | reverse complement strand
TACGGATGAAAAAAAAAGTTACTATAATCGGTTTTGCTATAAGAAAGAAAGATCTTGAGTTCTCGTAGTCTTAACATATAGTATCTGCTATGCTGACAATGAAGAGGAAGCTCTACAAGACTACAACCGGTTTTGGCGTTGGCTTTAAGCAAGAATAAGGAAGTATCACAAGGTTGAGTCGTGACATATTCTTAGTATCAAATGCCGGTCATGTGTGTTTGGGCTAATATCAAGAAAATAATTGTGTATTTGATAGAATGAAAAAGATAACTTTGATATTCTTGATTCAAGTTTATCTTTGATCTCAAGTCTCCATGGAAATGTGTTTAGAATTAGCATTTGTAATGACATCATAAAAGGTTGCTCAATTGCATATGATGACAATTTAACTTATACACTTAACGCCTTTCTTCTATCTCATCTCCGACTTTGATAGGAGGGCTTAGTTTCTTGATAGGCGACACATGTAGTGGAATTTTTCGTGTCCTACATATGACATCAAAAAATCCTCGGGGATTATATTATTATACACTAATTAAGACATGGTAGTTACTTGGATAAATCCGACCCACTTCATGGGATCATTGCACTTCACCACGCCTCATGCCTTATGGACATGCTTTTTAAAACAAGGGTAAATCTAACATGTCTACATTGGATAGCAGACCTATTACGAGAACCATAGTTATCAAAGGCGTGAGGCGCACTCAAGGCGCTTAGGCTCCGCCTGTGGCCTAGGCGAGAAGCGCAAAAAAAGCGCGGGCCTGAGAAAAAAAAAAAGCGCAAATAAAAAAAATCACCAAATCATTACAAATAACAATCATCTTATAAAATAATATAAATATAAACTGAATGATTTAGCCTTTGATAACTATGTAGTAGACAAAATCAGTTGATGGTAAATCAATGAGTTGAGGTGTTTATATATTGAAAAATAATTCAATATCTATAAGTGTTATAAAAAATATATTTAAAAAAATGATTTGATTGAGATTTAGATATATCTCTATAAATTGGTAAGTATTGGTCGATTATATTAGCCAGGGGATTAGGTTTTAAAAATCAGGACCGTGGCTTTTTTATCTAGGAGGGAAAAGCGAGATCTGGTGGCTTCTAGGAAATTGGTCGCCCAGGCGGTCAAGGCGATGGCTTTTGATAACTATGACGAGAACAATCAATATAATTTTATTTGGCAATCATACCTACTTAATGAGAAATGCTCTCAAGTGCAGTCAATGTCTTTAGGTTGGGCCATTGGGGAATAAATACCTATTACAAGAGTTATTTTGTGTACTTAGACATAAATAACCATACACTAAGGAGCCTTTAGAAGGGTTAGTGTGTAAATACACTTATACACATTTCAGCATACGCTTGTTCACAAATCACAAGAACCGTACCACCAAGCACTTAGGTAACACTTTGTAGACATGGGCAACATATGACTAGCCATATACATAACACTTAGCATACCCTCAACTTTTATACTACAAACTAACATCTAATATAGGGTTATTGTAACTATCATAAGTATGTGGAGTGTATGTCATCACCTATTTTTAAACACAAAATGGGAATAAACAAACTAGTTTAAGCCAATATGTTGTCACATAGTAATCATGGATCTCATGCTCTAGCACATATGATCCTAACCTTGTCGATAGGCTATGAATCTCATGGATCTGATCACATAGTGAAACGATTTGATTATTTAGTTCCTTGTTGAAAAGTGTGAGAACTTTTTGGAAGATAGTTAAGCTCATAGGGGAAACTTCAACTATCTTGTGACTCCATGAAAGCTTGCAAAGACGAGAATGATGTCTGCAACAAAAATGCATCTCACTTCCATGTGAGAAACATGTATTGGCTGTCCCTACTTGTGTGATTTGCATGAAACAAAGAGTTTGAAGGCACTTTTTGTTGTCATAAAGAGGCATTGTGGAAGCAATTACACGAATATGAAGCTATGCATAAGGAGATTGTTATCATGAAGAAGGAATTTTCAATACGTAGACCAATGGGTCTTTGATTGGTCAAGGATAGGAGCGGTATACTCTTTACCGACAAAACCTTAAAGAATCTAAGCCAATCTTGTTGTAACGGCTAGCTGAGTGTATGGTGGATTTGGAGTGTGCTTAGTAGGGAAGTATAGTATAATTAAACAAGTTTTTGCGGTCTAAGCAACCATAGGAGCCTTGAAAGATCTTTGGGTCCGTGTATCTAGAGGTAGTTGAATATGGTTCTGGTTGCACCGCAATAATGTTTGATCATACATGGGAATCACTGACCTCTTCACTACATCCATATGTTTATATTACTGTTTCACATTTAGTTTTGGAAAATCTTGTGGATAAAGATAGATCAACCACCTTTGTAATGTTATGAATATGAAATGAATAAAAAATTCTTCCACATTGAAATCTTGTTCTTCCTATATAGGGGTCAATTGAGCATCAAATGAAGAGTTGGTATACGTATCTCGGTTAGTTGGTTATCTAGGAGATTAGCTTATCTCACCAGTTTAAGGGAAATTCTATATTCTATCTTTCACTTGTTTTATTACTAGTTCCATAGAAGCAATTTCAACCAATTTACTAACTGAACGGGTCGACTTGGGTTGTGTCATGTGTGTTATATATAACGGGTCAAAGAGGTCAGATAGGAACTTAGCTAATAAGTGAACTGGTCAGATGGGCCGTGTTATATCTCCATATTGTTTTAGTCATATGTTCAGATTACTATCTAGTAATATAGTTATATAGTTCTTGTAATGATCACCAACGCATACACCATCAATAAACATTTTTAAAAAACATGCAAAGAAGTGTTTGCGAGTCAACCCATTCCGACTGATCCGTTTCAACCCGTAATAAAAATGACATGAACTTTTTTTCACCCGTTACCCAACCTGCATGACCTTCCCATACCTCTAACTAGTTTGCTCAATATATTACTGTCCAGGTCTTATTATTATTTTTTACTATCTTTATGTTTATGGTGCTTATTTTCTTTTTCAGCTGGGTGCTCTGATGGCAGGTGTGTTGTATGGGATTTCCAGACCAGAGGGATTGCTAAGGAACTTACAAATAATGACTGTGTTGCTGCCATAACTAGCGTTTGCTGGTCAAAAAGTGGTCATCACATACTTGTATCAGCCACCAACAATTCTTTGACTCTTTGGAATGTTTCAAAGGGCGAAAAGGTTTTTCAAACGATACTGCAACAAACCCACCTACAAGCCTGCCTACATCCTGGCGGCAGTGGTGGTTCCACACCACCATCTCTTTGCCTAGTTACTTCGTCCTCTTCTGCTCCTTTTATACTTGATTTCCATACCCAAATTACAACCTTGCTTCCAATATCATCACCAGATAACGGCTTACACAACAATTTTTCAGATGGATCTACCAATTATACCCCTACTGAAGCTTGCTTTAACAAATCTGGGGATCTGGTTTATTTGGGAAATTCCATAGGGGAAATTCTGATAATTGATTATAAAAATAACAAGGTTTGTGGTATCATTAAAATTCCAGGTGGTGCAGCGATAAAGAATATAGTATTCAGCAGGAATGGGCAACACCTTCTTACGAATTCGAGTGACCGTATTATCAGGGTTTATGAGAACCTTTTGCCCTTGAAAGATCCACTTAAATTCTTTGAAGGAAATGAATTTAGTGAAATGGAAAAGCTAAAATCTGTTGGATTAACGTGTTTATCACTTTTTCGAGAGTTTCAAGATTCCATAACAAAAGCGCACTGGAAAGCACCGTGTTTTAGTGGTGATAGTGAGTGCGTAGTTGGAGGTTCTGCTAGTAAAGGAGAGCATAAAATATATATATGGGATCGGGATGGGCTTCTTGTGAAACTACTTGAAGGTCCAGGGGAAGCTTTGGTGGATTTGGCTTGGCACCCTGCTCAACCTATTGTTGTTTCTGTGTCGTTAACGGGCTTAGTTTACATTTGGGTAAAAGATTACACTGAAAATTGGAGCGTGTTTGCTCCGATTTCAGGGAACTTGATGAAAATGAGGAGTACGTGGAACAAGAAGACGATTTTGATGTGATGCCTGAAACTGAGAAGGTAAAATGGATTGCCTACATTTATGTTTCAGACGATGGTAAAACAAATGGGTTGGGTAATGGGTCTGAATGAGGTCAAAATGGGTTTGGGTTGAGGCGGGATTTTTCTTTGTATGGGTGGAAGTGGGTCGGTTTGATACGAAGCACATTTTGTACAACTATAAATGGTTGGTTGCCAAATATTGATTACAAATATTATTTAACGCCAATTATATTCTAGTTTTTTAATTAAAAGATTAAAAAGGTTTTATGCTTTAAAAATATACTTTGGGTGACTTCAAATTATTCTGTTCATTTTACCCGTTTTGTTTTTAGCTTATTTTTTATTAAACCTGTTATGATAAAACATAACTCGGAGCAGTCGATTCACTTATGAATGGAGTCTACATCACCTCCCCTTGTTTTTGAGAAAAGCAAATTCAGTTTACATCTCAGCACTTAATATTTCAAACTTGATTTTGATGTTCTGATTGTTACATAAAACACATGTCGGCTAACAGAAACGAAGTTATGTTTGCAGAATTCGTTAGATATAATTTCCACATTTGATATTTGGATTTGTTGGCTCGTGTTGGAGTAAGATTGTATAGAAAGCTTCAGGGGAGGGGTGTTGAATAGACACTGTTGAAATGTGAATGGATACTTAAGTCCATCTCTACCCTGTAGTAAGAGTACGCTTGTCGGCTTGTGAGTGCTGGACTAATTAAACCTTTTTGTGTCTGAAAGCACATTAGAAGATAAGCAAACCTTGTCACTAAGCATGCATGCAGTTAATCCAACCTATTGGTCTTTCTTATCGTTACTTCTTGAGTGTTGGTTTGAAACAACAAAGATGATTGATTGGATTTCATCGACTTTGTCTTGATTGACAGTCTTCCATCAACTTTTATTCAAATTAAAATCGTTCTTCATTTAAAACAGTTGTAGGTGTTTGTGAACAGTTGTTTGATTTCACAAACCGTAAAAATTTCAAGCTGGTAGAGTTGACTTAATGAAATTGCCTAAGCTGACCTATCTATCTATGTTCAACTTTTATAAACGCTAGCATTTCACTAAGTGTTTACATCAATCTACTTCCCTAAGCTGAATTAGCGAAACGCATGAGTTATCAAATGAGGTTAAGTGTGTAAAAGAAACTCTGTACATCATTATTTCTAAATTTGTTAACTATTTCAGGTGAAAGGATCATGCCTAAATGAAGATGATGAAGTTGATATTATTACAATTGAAAAGGAATCAACATTTAGCGACTCAGATATCTCTCAGGAAGAATTATGCTACTTGCCAGCACACCCTTGCCCTGATGTTCCTGAGGAGCTTTTAAAAAGCAACGATTTTGGATCCCCACTTTCAAATGACTCGAGTGAAAGTGATGGTAAACATTATATGCTCATGTTGTAGATCAGGATTCGTAACATGTGAAAATGCAAAACAGAGTGATTGCTTTTTTGATAAGTTCACAAATCGATCTTGTCTGGAATAAAGCAATGGTGATTTTGCATAAAACGACGATGGGTTGTATAGTTTAATTAATCTTATTTTGTTTATGAATCTGCGATGCAGGCGTGGACAATTATGTGGTTGAATACATAGGCGGGGCACGCAATGCAGCTGTGGAGAATTCTGTGGTTGAATACACAGGTTGGATGCCTGATAAAGTCATGGAGAATTCTATGGTTGAATATACAGGCGGGACGCGTGACACAGTCGTGGAGAATTCTGTGGTTGAATACACAGGCGGGACACGTGATACAGCCGTTGAGAATTCTGTGGTTGTATACACAGGCGGGACACGCGATGCAGTTGTGGAGAGTTCTCTGGTTGAATACACAGGCGGGACATGCAATGCAGTTGTGGAGAGTTCTCTGGTTCCATACACAGGCGGGACATGTGATGCAGTTGTGGAGAGTTCTGTGGTTGAATACACGGGCGGGACACACGACTCAGTTGTGGAGAGTTCTATGGTTGAATACACAGGCGGAACACTCTTGAAAAGAAAGCGAAAGCGATCAAAGAAGTTGTTGGAACTGCAGGATTTGAAAGATACACAGAAAACAATAACATCAGGTAAATCTTCAAAATTTATATAAAATAAAACGTTCTAATTCTTTTAAGTACGGAATAAGAGTCTGTCCTAATGACTTGGTAGTTGTCTTGGTACGGTAGGGCTACTGTATTGAAGTAAATTTCATATGTTATGAAAGAAGGATTAGATAAACAAACAATATCTATATGTTTAAATTTGTCTGAATTACGAAACAGATCCCATCCAATGTTCATCATATTGGTGATTACATTCAAATGGAGTATTTTTAACAAGAAATTTGATACATATATATATTTTTTGTACATTACAATCAGTGGTATCATGTTCTCCTACAATCTAATGCTAAACATTTTGGATATGGATTTTAAAATCCAATTATCGTAGTTAAACTAGTATTAGAATCGGTTTGAGTTTATTTTGATTTAATTATATAATTTTGTTTTTATTTTTTATTTTTCATTTTATGCAGATTGTAGTTACAAGGAGAGTTTTTCAACTCCAGATTGTGATTTGCCTATGATAGAATTAAAGAAAACCAAATCCAGCTCTATGGTTTGGCATCATTTCAAGAAATTCAAGAGTCCAAACAAAAAAGCTGTTGCGGTTTGTAACTATTGTAGTGCAAATTTTGTGTCGGAAAATTCTGGAACTACTAATTTGTGGCACCATCTTAAAGGAAAACATCCAGAACTCAGTGTTCCAGAAGGATGCGGTTATGTTGATATTGCTTCAACTGCGGATGTCGAGTTGATGACAGAATATGAAGAAGTTAAACCCGCGAGCCAGCGGAAGCAACGATCCAAGGTTTGGAACTATTACAAAAAATTCACGAAACCAAACAATGAAAGTGTTGCGGTTTGTAACTTTTGTCATAGAAGATTTGTTTCTGGACCTGCTGGAACTCATCACCTGTGGAACCATATTAAGAGAAAACATGCAAAAGAGGCGGAACTCGTCGTTTCTGCAGACAAATGACCTGTGTGTGTTACAATGGCGAAAAATATTGCTACCAAGTATCCAATTTTGATGACATTAGTTAAGGATGTGTTGGTGGATCCAGCAACAATAGCATCTGGTAGATGTTTAAGTTATCAACTTTCAAATGTCTTATTGGTCATGAAAATGATGATTAGAGTAGATGATTTGTTTGAGGTGTTTTTGGATATTGAATAAGAGTTGTCTTGACTCTTGATGGCTTTGATAGTTTGTAGTTGGTATGGAAGTTAATATATATATCGATTATTAAAACTTTTAAAGCCTAGTTCTTTTTTTATTTACTTCTAGCAATTTGCCCATACTTAAAATTTGACAATATAACAAAATCTTTCATATCAACTTTCAATTCATTGAATAACATCTTCTCTCATAATTTCAAAACGAAAAGTGGGGTGGGGGTGTATGTGCAGCGGCGGATTTTGAACGAAAAACCTGGTTGCGACAGGCTCAATCTAGGTGGGCCGGACTCAATACATATAAAAAATTTCGGAAATTTTCGGTAAAATTTACACTTCGAAACGAAAAAATTGGGTGGGCCGATGCCCGGTCTGGCCTTCACTAAGAACCGCCTATGTGTGTGTGGGTCATAAACTGGTTAGGAACGAAGCCAAAAACTATCAAAATTGTAACCCTAGGACTGGCTTGTCAGAGTACCTCGGTCTCGGGTTTTTATGGGTTGGTTCACCTGTTGGACTCGGTTTTGGACCAGGATTGTTAGCTTGTTTGTGGATGGCTGGCAACATTTGTATTTGCTATTGTTTGGACTGAGATTATTGGCCATTGGCTGCAATTATCTTTTCTATTGTATCAAGTTCCATCAACCTAGTTGAAAACAGATTAAATAAACCGAATGAGCAAGTATCACAACTCCCGAACCACTTTGAAGGCCCGATTGAAAACATACATACCTCGAAACGAATTGAACCGATTATTATTTAAACTTAATGTTAACCGAGTTTTGCAGCATAAAAAACAAACCAACCAACCATAATCTGTCATATGTTGTTCAACCAGCAAGCTAAACTACTATATAGATACCAGCTTATGAACTCATTGCCCATGCCAGCCATTTTTATTGACTTGTTGACAATGCCAACCATTATTCTTGAATCGCCGGCCTAGCATTATTGACTTTTTGACCATGCCAACCATCGTTATTTATCAACTCAAGACCGAGTCTTATAGATATCATGGGGAGATGTAGCAGCAGTTATTGGAAAGAACCTGATGGAGAAAGTGCACGGTGAAGGAGGAATCAAGTATTTGTCATGAACAGCGGGAGACCAACTGTCGTCACCAGCTATACCCATATGCTTGTGATCAAGATGCACCTGTGGGTCAACCATTGACGATAAAGAGTCGATATTTTTGACCATTTGGTGTCATGGATAGAAGAAATGGAAGCAAAAAAGTTACCTCAATGTCATCTCCCTTCACAAGTTCTTCCTTGCGTATTGCGCGATCAAGCTCCGCTGTGCTGTAATAACTCGCGTTTATTTGCATTGGTGGAGAGTCGTTATAAACGGAAGCATAGATGCCTAAGCCTTGATCATTTTGGAATGTGACCCATCTAACATCAGCCCGGCCCCCGCATTCTCCAGGGACTATGTAAGGAACATGCAGCTCATCCACCTTTTTCTCGTACAGTCCCACATGAGCAGCCGCTTTTCGATCCGGATAACATTCAAACGGGCCTCTTCCATACCATTTAACATTATTTATCGACTTCTCCAAATGGAATTCGATCCCAACACGTGGCAAAGGTGGAAGGTCTGATCTTGGTTTCACGTGGCTAACCAAAATAACGTCTCCTGAACCGCAGAATGAGTATTTCATGTCAACGTTGTAAAGGGGTTTTTCGTTTTCACCACTGTTTGAAAAACCGTTAAAGACAACGGTTACTTCTAGAAGCTGATCTGTGATCTTTTTAACATTTGAGCTCTCTTTAATGAACATAACGTTATCGAGATTAGCGGCTTTCCATTTTGAGAGATAACTGTTGTCTTCTCCTCCTTTGTCATTGTCGGTAGGTGCCCGCCAGAAGCATGGCGTTATGCCCTTAAGCATCACAGGAACTCCTTCAACCTAGCGTTTATGACCATCAAACAAAACTAATTACGATTTTGATGGTGTTTTTGGATATTTGTTACCAAAGTGATTACAATGACATGTAAGACAAGATAAAAAGAAGCAATTACCGTCCAGCTCTCAATTGCACCAGACTCGTTGTTGAAGGTTATTTCTGAGGCATTCTGGCGGATGGTAAGTTTATTGTCTATGATTTCATAATTCAGTGCAACTTTTTTGACCTTCGGGGCCTGCGAATCCAGAGTGTGTAAGATGGTCTATTAACAAGATTTCAAGAGCAAACATACCATTAAAGATTTCTATAAAGTCAAATGTAAAGAGACTCATTGGAAAAACAAGGGTGGCAATTTTGACCCATTTACTTATGAATGGGTTGACCCGGGTTATGCTTTAGCGCTAACGGGCCAAAAGGTGTCCAAAGTGCAATTTTATTCCATAAAATGTGATCAAATGGTACCAAAGGTGACCCTTATTGTTCGGCCAACCAGGAAGTTGTGCCTTGAGGGTTCCATCTGGACAACCGTTCGGACGAGCCCATTTTGCCACTTCTATAGAGCTACTTACAGGGGAGATGAAGTCTTTCTTTGAAGGTAACTCGAATTGTTGAGATGCCACAACATGACCAGATTGAAGCCATCGTGTGGGCTTTGAAAGACTTGCAGTAATGGTTAAAAAGGTTTCAGCAGCAGGCCGAGTCCCATGACGAGTACCACGGGCTGGCTTCCAACTTGATATCATAACTGCTTTGTGGATCTAATGCCGGTAGACTGAGAATTCCCGATTCAAGTTTACATCCATCACCTTCAATCACCCAACTAAACTCTATCCCTTTCGTCGTTTGAAAGAAATTGGCGTTTGTGATCTATGAACAGAAAAAATATACCATCAAGGTTAGCAACATGTGCTTCATAAAATGATTAAAATCATAAACGGAACTAAGAACAGTCACGGTACCTTAAATAAACCATCGGTAAACGATACTTTAATTGGTTGATAGCAGTACTTGACCTCTGCACACAAATAAATTAGAATCAAGTTGTTACTTGTAAATTTTTTGATCAAAAAATGTCGGCTATATCAACCCGACTATATATACCGAACCAGTCTCACCAGCCCATTTCACCACCTGTACAAAATACTAAGCAAGAAAAAATATAGTAATCACCGTGTAGTGCAGGATGAGTGGTCCGATCAGGCCATATGAGACCATTTATGCAGAAATTTAGATCATTAGGAGTATCTCCAAAGTCACCTCCATAAGCCCAGAACTTGCTACCATCACTACTTTCTTTGAGTAGACATTGGTCAGCCCAATCCCAAATAAATCCTCCTTGGAGACCAAATATACTATCAATGGCTTCCCAGTATTCATGAAGGTTACCGTTGCTATTACACATGGCATGCGAATACCTTTAAAAGATTGTTTAGTTTAATTATTTGAAGTCAACACAATGGAAACCAATATTAATAAAGAAATATAGATCGAATAAAAGGTGGAACTTACTCGCACAATATTAGTGGTCTCGTTTCAGTTGGATCTTTTGCTATCTTAACACAGTCCCAGATACGCATGTACATGGGACATACAATGTCTGTTGATGGGGTCCGCGCCCCACCGCCTTCGTAGTGTATAACTCGTGAAGGGTCCTTTCCACGAATCCACCCTGGAAACCATGACAATTTAATTAAAGGTGACAGTTTGACTTTGACCGATTAAAAGGGTCGAAAGTTGCACGAAGAGAGTGTTTAATGCATAAAACCTTCTATATCATTTATTCAAAAGAATTATATCATGTTTGACACATAAGTTATTGTAAAAGAATTCACATGTGTTTTGAGTCAACCCGGCCAACTAGAACCCGTTTTGACTTATTACCAGCCCGCCCATTTTAGCCACCGCTACTTTGTGTCAATAAAATTTCAAAGGCAGTCATACCAGCAAGAGCAGCATGATTTGGTCCATAGCTTGATTCGTTTCCCAGAGACCAAGAAATAATGCATGCATGGTTTTTGTCCCTTTCCACCATGCCAATAACACGATCCAACATAGCCGAGGCCCAAACCGGTTCCTGAGTTGGATGCTTGACATGGTGAGAAAGATCAAAACCGTGTGTCTCGATATTGGCCTCATCTATCATGTACATTCCAAACAAATCACATAACTCGTACCATCTTGGATGTTGCGGATAATGACTGTTTCTAACAGCATTGATGTTATGTTCTTTCATTAAAACCAAATCCTACATCATAAAAAGAGAAATTATGTATCAAATGTATTGCAAGAAAATAAATAAACAAGAAGAAAAAAAGGGTGTCACCTTAACCATGCAAGATTCAATGTTCGTCTTTCCTATACGTGGATGGTGTTCATGCCTGTTTACCCCTCTGATCATAACTGGCTGTCCATTAACAAGCAACTGTTTCGGGGCTTTTGAAATCTTTCGAATGCCCACTTGGCATGATTCACAGTCGACGATATTACCTGATGCATCTTTCAGGGCGACTACTAAAGTATAAAGGTTGGGCTGCCACAAAATCCAACGTTGTTAGAATGAACAATATAAATAGAGGTGGCAAATTCAGCTAATCTACTTGTAAATGGGCTGATTAGGGAATTTTGCGTTATGCTACATCTTCGACGGGTCAAAGATGTAAAAAATAATCGTTTTGTCGCAAACCCATTTTGACCCGTTACTCAACCCATCCATTCTGCCTTCTTTAAATCAAAGAAAAAAAAAGTAATAGGTTGATTGGATGACTCACTTTCTCTGCAGACCAAAGCTTGGGATTGTTCAGTTTTCCGGTTAGCCGATACCCATGAAACCCTAAAGGCATTGTAGGAGGGGGATGAAGCTCTAAATGTGCTACATCAGTCGATAGCAGATCACTACACTCATCGCCACTAATATCAAAAAGTTTAACTTCAATTTTGACTTCTTCATTAACCTTAACCTCTGTTGACTTGTCAAGTATTACTTCAACCTAAAGCATAAAAGATAAGAATTCAAGTATTCAACGATCAGATTACTCTTTAGATTTCAACAGATTAAACTTAAATGAAAATATTAAAGTCGAAGGTTTTACCTCTAGGTCTGCATAGGAATAATCTTCCGCTAGATTCGAAGTGAAGAAATAGTCTGCTATGAATACCTGAACACATGCATAAAGTATTAAAAGGTAGCCTTTTCTATACGACGACTGGCTTATTTTAGTTCATATAAGAAAATCAGAAACCTTTGGTTTAGATAAAAGAAGCACGTCTCGATGAATACCGGACAACCACCAATGATCTTGATCTTCAAGATAAGAACCATCACTCCATCTATATACTTGCACAGCTATAACATTCTTCTTGTCAGATCCACACCCATGACAGAAATCAGTGATTTCAAATTCAGCAGGTAGTCTACTGTCTTGACTGACCAAACATCAAAACCAATATAGGAGTGTGAAGCTGATGTCTTGCAATTATAAAACTTTTTTAAGGGTATACACTAGTGCAAGATGAGTAGGTCAGGTAATAGGTTGAAACGGTTCATTTTTAAGGTATGGGTCGGGTCAGCCTGGGTTGACCCGCTAACACATTTGTAGTCCATTTAGAAGAACTTGTAAAAAATGAATGTGATTGTATAATTCAATAATGAAGGTTGATTTAGGAAGCCGTGTTCATTAAAAATAGACTTTTGACGATTTCAACGCACTTGACACGTATGACGCATTATATAGACCCTTTCAGAAGTAAATGGGTTGAAATTTCATTCAAAGCAGGATAACTCATTAAAGCTTACTTAAAAAGCATGCATGATAAAACCAAACCTGTATCCAACAAGAGACCCGTTAATCCAGACATGGAAAGCAGAATCAACAGCTTCTAAGTGTAGTAATATCCGTCGACCTAACAAATACAAAGCAAGAGCTTTATGGCATGTTTGACTACTGTCAAATGTACACACACATATGTATTTTTTACTGTTAATAGAATTTCAAAATGTCATTTGATTACGACAACATAGCAGAACCTTGTGAAAACATCAAGTGATCAAACGGCCAAACGCTCAAGGCACTGTAACATTAACAGCTAGAAAATAGGAACTTTCATTGGACGTGAAATACTTTATGCAGCAAAAGAATACCGTGATGAATATAAATCAGGAACCTACCTTCCCAATCTTTTGGAAGTTGAAAATATGTCCTGTAGCAGCCAGTGGGATTATCATCGGGAACATGGGGCGGATCAAGAGGAAACGGATATATTATATTTGTATATATGGGTCGGTCAAACCCATGCATTTGCCAATTTGATGGTACTGTCCGAAAATGAAAGAAAAAAACAAGGGACAATTAGAAGTTGTAGTAGAGTAAAAGAAAGAAAAAAAGTCATACGTATCTCAAATTACATATTACTACTCTATAGGTCCAGAAAGAAGTCAACTTTTGACTTCGCATAGTCAAACATATTTTTTTCCCAAAATTCAAATTATGATTTATGTCTTTAGTACTTTTATTTTAAGAGTACTACCAATTTGATACTTTTCAAGTACTTCTACTTCACTTAAGTAACACAGTCAAATTTTTAGTCTGTGCGGAGTGGGGCTGGAAAGAGGGTTCAAGCCCAGCACACCAGTCACCACCCCTGTAAGGCGTGGAAGGGGGCGGGGAGTTTCCGAAGGGCGTGGGGCGGGTGTGAAATCTAGGTGGCAACTTGTGATTTGTTGGGGTTTTTTTTAATCTGACACACACACTAATAATGATAATATCCCCCCCCCCCCCCCCCCTTTCCACTCCTTATACTCTTATCTCATACAATTACATTTTTGTACGATTATTTTTATTTAAAAGAAAACCGAATGACATTTAATATAATAAATGTGGATTCTTAATAATGGCATGGTAAGCTAGCAGTTACCTGGTATTGTTTCCCATGTAGAGTCTGGAAACGCTGTATCATGGAAATTTGATGGAGCAGCGGTTGGACTTTGAGCCAGGAAGAATTTCCAGTGACCAGATAACGATTTAACAAAAGGCAAATCTTTAACCCAGTTTTTGGCACATTCAATTGATGCGGAAACAGCATCATCGTCCCAAACTGCTGATTTTGCAACAAGAGCGTCCACTTTGTTTCTTTCATGCCAGTACTTTAGAGAACCTGCAAATGAAACAGGCTTAAAACATGTCGAATAAGTGCTACTAGAAACTAACATATATACATTCGACTACAAGACTATCCAAGCTGTAAAGGTCAAATAATAAACAGCATTATGTGTAAAATGATATATAAAATAAACACATAATACTCGAGTGCATTGTAACAACTTGTATGCATATGTTTTGTGGACCCCGTTTTCGAGACGGGAGCAAATTGTTAAAAGCTGAAATTGCAATCCACATAAGGCAAGGGCGGCTCAACTTCAAAAAAAATACTCCATCCGTCTCTATTTAAATGTCGTGGGTCCAAAAACACACATTTTAAAAAATCTTTTGTTTGTATGTGGTAAAATGACAATAATATCCTCAAAAGTGGTAATTGTGTTTTGTCTTTTATGGGCAAAACTGGAAATTGCATTTCTATTTTTGGAAATGGACATTTAATTTGGGACAACAAAAAATGGAAAGATGGACATTTAAATAGGGACGGAGGGAGTAATAATAAGTTGAAGACGGGAGCTCTCAATTTTTTTAGGATTTGACTACGCTTCTTTCGCATTTGATCCTTCCTCTTCGCTCACAACTCCCTCAGCTCCCAATCTCTTGAATTTTCTATCGGAATAGTATGATTTTGTGCCTTTTAGAAATCGTATACAAAGAATGTGTGTAAACGTCCTAAACAAAAAAAAAAAATATTTTTTTATTACAAAAGGAGCTCCAACTTTAGAATCCGTTTTAGAACCCTGAAAAAGTTGAGCCGGCCCTACGTTTAAAGAGATACAAAACAAATTTCATTGACTTCTTATGCTATATCAACTATCAAGGTCAATCATCTAAAGATCCTGCCTTAGAACCACTTTTTTTAACGGCCAACGAAACTAATGCCTGACTACCCGGTTAAACAAGAACTTATCACATTATCCAATACAAAAACAATAAAGTCAACGTGTTGTTTATCATATTATATTATATTATGTATAAAACAAAAAACAGTACCTTCAACAGAATCATGACAATGGAGAGAAACATGAGAATCCCTTTTCCTCCATTTAATAAAGGATGGATCTTCCAACACCTTATAATCACCATTACTTGAATTCACAATCAACTTATTACTCACAACCATAGTTGCAGAAGCAGCCATCAATCTTTATATATATATATATATATATATATATAACACAGAAATCATATTCAAAAGCAAGAAAAAAAAGGTTAGAATCAAAGAAAAACAAGGGGTTTATAATCATAAAGAAAATATGTGAAAAAAAAAAAAGATTATAAAAAAAATAAGAAAAGATGAATATAATACCAGTTTGGGTAATGGAGGAAGTGGGTAGTGAGAAAAGTACAAGTGGTGTAAACACCAAATTAATGTTATTATTATGGAAAAGATCTGGCAGAAGTGTGTGTTTGGATTCTGCACGGAGAGACCCCTTTAAGGTTCTTGTTTGCCACGTGATATATTATATTTATCCTTTATGAGTGGTATTGCATTATTATTATCTATTTTATTTTTATTATTATTATTATTATTTATTTATTTTTGCTTTTTATAAAATCAAATACGTTTAGTAGATTTTTTGGTGGTTATGCGTTGGAAAACAAAACAAAGTGCTCAAGTAAGACGGTAGAAAACGGCGGAAGTAAAACAAACACAAAACCCTCATGACATAAACATGAGGGAAAGTATGTTACGAACTTAGTGAAACCAAAAGACCTCCATTGCTCTCATTTCAGATATTGTATTCTAGCCCTTGCACACGTATCTAAAGAAACGGATAAGCTTTCATTTTGCCAATAATTATGGAAAAACAAAGTTCGATTCCATTGAAGATCGAATCATTTCTAATTTTCCACAACATCCAACAAGTTGTGGCTGGCCAACATGACATGGATAGCTTTTTTATTATTTTATTTTATTTTTAAGCCGTTTTATATTTTTTTGTTACATAAAAAAATTGCAATTTACATTAGGATGACGGGTAGACAGACAACAACCTACGTCACCACCCATTTTTGAGTAATGAAACTTAACCTACTAAAACAAACCCTTGGCCATGGGGGTCAAAACATTGATGTTGATTATCTGCACATGCTTTAGCATGCTTCTTGATCTTCTTTGACTCTTCTTTCCTTTGCCCTGCCACAAAACCATTATCTCGAAACCAAACAATGGGAGACACACTCGTGAGTTCCACACAAGCGTGTTTCCCACTCGTCCAGTCAAACACAAGCACGTAAGTTGGGCGTAAAGTAGACCTCCCATTTGTCGTGTCCGTCAGAAAGTTAATTGGGGCATCCCTTTATGCGGATATCCGTGCTCGCCTGATAATATCCCATAAGGCATCCCGAACTAGACCGTGGCGATACTTGAACCCCGACAAGTCTTTGTAGTGGACTGCATGTTCCTCATATTTATCCAAGCAAGCCTTACGACAAACCGAACAAGGTTTGTCATCCGGGAGCACTAGAATCATCAAGCGGTATTCATTCGAAACAACCGAATGAATTTAAACAACTCCACAACACTTATTAGGAACAAGGCATACTAACTTGCTCTCTTAAGGATTTATCCCCAATCAGTTATCTAACCAAAAGAGCGTCTCTAAGTCAGTCAGAAAGCGTATCACACATTAACTTTCAAAATGATGCTGAATGAAAATTCTACCTCTTTATATATTCGAATGTGTTCATAACCCTTAGCCAATCACTCATGCACCACCTCTTCCTCCACTACCAACTAGTCATGTTGAGTAAAGTCAAGTCTGTTACTGGTTCAAAGACTATTACCTAATCAGACCTTTTAATAACTAAGAACTTACTGGCGTAAATGTTACAAAGCAACCACTTAATAAGTTATACAATTCTAAATCGCTTTCTTATAAGCAGACTATTATGACTTTACAAATCATAAAACCAAACAAATTTCATAAAACATTAAAACAATGATCAGGGGTGTCATACCTAAGAAACCAAAATATGAAACCTTATTTATAACCAGAAAAAACCAAACCCAGTTGTGAATTCGGTTTTAGGTTCCACTAATCTTGCTTATTCGAATATCCAAACTGAATTCAATCAAATTAACCTAACAATAACAGGTTTAATCAGTTAACCAATATCCAAACCGATAAACTATACATGGGCCACAATTGTCACAAAACTAAACCACAATCCTTAACATTCAACTTACATAGATCTCCAAGGACCAAATCACAAACTCTAATAACTTAACAACTCTTTCCCTCATCTTCATTCCATTTATCCATCGTCTCCATAACCAAACCCTTCTCTTAAACCCTAAATCATCATGAGGCGAGCTTTATTCAACAAACTCCCTATTCATCACCTCTTAAACCCTAATCCCAAACCCATCATTTCATCTAACTCCAAAACCCTCATTGATAAACCCTTTTATAGCTTTGGATCGAGCTTCAGATTATTCTCAACTGAAAATGACAACTCATCCTCGGACCAATCGAACCCTTTGTCGGAATCAAGCAGCATTACGTCACCTCTGAAAAAAGATCTTGAGGTTAAAGACGTCAGCAATAAAGGTACATTAATGGAAACTGGTTTTTAGTTTTGTGTGTTTTTTGTGAAAAGTAGTTTTTTTTTGTGTGTGTGTGTGTGTGTGATTTGTTGGTTGATTTGTGAAATGGGTAGTTTGTAAAGATAAGTTTAGTGGCTGATTTTACTCATTTTTTTTAATTTATTAAATGGTTAGGTTAATTTAACTGATGGGGATTTATATAATTATATGTATTATTAAAAGGAAAAATTTTGTAGTTGGTAGTGGAAGGTAACATGGCTTTGAAATGGGAGTTGCATCGCTGCAGTTGATGTGCACATAAGATTATGCGATGCGTGTGATGTGGCGCCGTATACGGATTATTGGTATTTGAACATATTATTGTTGATTGCAATGTGTCTGAGTTTTTGAAATCTGAATGAACCATAGTTATCAAATGCGCCAGGCGCACTCAAGACGCATAGGCCTAAAGGGGCCTAGGTACAAGAGGTGATGGCTTTCAAAAACTATGGAACAAATATGGCCATCGATTGAGTGATAGGTTTGAGTATTTGAACAAATTATACCATCGGTTGAACAAATCTGATCAAGATAATGAGAATATTTTATAATTAGTGTTTAGAAGTTAAATTAGAATGTTATTTATAAATATGTTTTTAGTAATTCTTTTAATGATGAACATCTCGCATACATGATGCGTGCACTTCACACGTTGCACATTAGAGTGCCACACGCCTTTTGAAACTAAGGAAGTGCATAAAATTCTTAATCTGTGTTGTAGCTTAATCTAGGATCCTGGTGAAGTTTTTTGATTAATACTTGTTTGGGCAGAGCTGAAAATGCAGATAGAGAAATACTTTAAGGACAAGGATGACGAGTCATTACAGGATGTGGTGGAGTCGATATTTAGGAGGAAAATTACACAAAAGCATGCGGATACAGATGATGAGCTGCTTGATGAGCTTATTGTGCAACCGCTTGATAATGTCGACGATCAAGATGTTGAATCAGATTTTAGTGAAATGCATGAAACCGATGATGAGATAGATAATCTGTATAATGCGAAAGACATTGTGATCAATCGGATGACAAACGATGAATTCTTTTACATGGATGACAAAAAATGGGAAGGTATGATTAAGGAGGCTGTTGATAGTGGTCATCTTAAAGATACTAAGGAGTGTGAGCAGATACTACAGGACATGTTCATGTGGGAAAAACTCCTTCCAGGTATGTTAATTTGTATTGTAATCCCTTTTTGTTTAATATGTTTTTGTGTTGGTCTGTTCTTTTTTAAATATTGTATGTGTGAAATAATTGAAAGTTAGATCTATAATGGCTGAAGTTAATATCCTTGGTAACTTAGTTAATTAGCAGGATCTTTATGCATCAGTTTCTGCTAGACCCTACATAGGAAAATCATCATTATCATAATAATCAAAGGCGTAGCATTTAAGGGGCGGGGAGGGGCGGCCGACCCCCCCGAATTTTCGCTCAGAAGTTTTGAGTATATAGTCTTTGTATGGAATTTTTTTGGTATATACGGTTTCAACCCCCCGTTTAAAAAAAAAAGTTATATAAACCAAAACTTTAACCCAAGCCGAACTTCATTTATCAAGCTCGCCGAGCCTTAGCATAATATTAGGTTTATTAACATTTAATAATATTTACCCCCTCATTTAAACTTGTTTACTAAACGAGTCTTAGCCGAACTTCATTTATCAAGCTCCGAACCTATTATTTATATTACTTTTATTTAAAATATGAACTAATAGATAGTAAACGAGCCGAGCTCGAGCTCGGGCTTAGCTCGGCTCGTTTACACCCCTATCCATAATTGAAGAATTCAAAAATCTTAAAGGTCGACGGGCTGAACCGTAATTCTTCATCCAGATACCAACCATTTGTCTCCTTTTTCATGTTTTAGTGTGTTTGTTCAATTGTTTGTTAAACAATGCTTAGAACTTTGATATTTATTGTATTTAATGTTTGACTCGACTCGACCCGAACATATCACCTGAACCATAGCTACAAAAAAAAAAAATTAGGTCCCGTCTTGTAACCGCTGACTTCCGACCCCCGGTCCACATTCTCAAGCTCCGCCACTGATAATAATAACACTATAACAGCTTTTAATGTTAGTTGTATTGGTAGGCATTTAATTTTCCTGTGAACTCAGATCATCTGAAGAAATTGGTTGAAGAAAAGTATAACGAGATAGCAAATATGGTTGAAACTGGCGAGCTTGAACCTGAGCAAGGTTATGAAATGTATCAGGAATTCGAGCATAACATGCTAATGAAACACAGTAAGGAGATAGAGGAAGCGGGTCCCCCAAAGTTTGATGAGGCTTCTGCTGTAGAGAAGAAAGACGTAGATGATCCCCGGGTGAAGGCCCTGTGCTTAGGTGGCAAACACGGGTTGTGTTTGTTCCTGGTGGTGATTCTTGGCACCCTAAAAACAGAAAAGCAAAACTGGCTGTCACTGTCAAAGAGCTTGGGCTTTCAAAAAATCAGTTCCGTCGACTACGGGAATTGGTTGGGAAAAGATATAACCCAGGAAAAGATGAGCTTACTATAACGAGTGAGAGGTAATCTTTTAATCTCTTTTTAATTTTCGATTTTATTTTGTAGTTGTAGTTACCAAACCTACATGATAAATTGTATTTTATCTAGAGGTGGCAAAATCGACTGGCCGGTTTGGGTAACTGGTCAGTGCGGATAAGTTCTTGTATGTGGTTGAACCAGGCTTCTGGGTCGACCCGACCCACTTTAGTTCACCTTTTTGTAAATAAATAGTTTTATCGCTTATTCATTGATAAAATATGATTACAAAAGTTAAAGGAATGTATGCGTAGGCTACCTATGATATGATGTATGCAAGTTCATATCTTTTGTAGGTTTGAGCATCGCGAGGAAAACAGGAAGGATTGTCTTAGGACTTTATTCGGGCTGATTGAGGAGGCTGGTAAAGCTGATAAGCTAGTTGAAGATGCTCGAACTGGCTATGTGAAGAGTAGACTTAGAGCCAACCCTAAATTTATGGAGAAGTTAAATGCTAAAATCATGAAAAATAAAGGATCTAGTTTGTTGCATGCCTGATGATGAGCCGTACACTTGTGGCTACACATACTTATTCACAAAGGTCAATTCAAGATCATCAAAACTAAAGCAAGTACGTGGTAAATCTGACCCATGTTTTTTTCTAGATAGTCAACTGTTTCATTTTGGTGTTTTAGTACACGATTTAGAAGATAACGTCTTCTTGCCTTATATTTTCAAACCATAAAATGCACGTCCGTCCATGTTATAGATGGTGTATTGATTTGTTGTTCTTCTGCCGGTTTTGTTCTTAATGATAAAGCCTATAATGTTTGTGTAATATGTGCATATAGATGATACAAGCTCGGGCTTGATTCCAGCGTCCAAAAATATTCACTATAAACCATTTGTTGGTAATTTTTCTCAAATTAGAGATATAATTTGAGTCTTAGGAATTGAAGCAGGAGGAGACCTGCTTTTAGTATTTTAGTTTGTGAACGTGAAATCAGTTCGGACCATGTAAACACCATGGCTCGATTAGAGTCACGACATGATCACGGGCTTGGGTCAAAAGAGCGGTTGGGTCCAAACGCAATGATTTGCATGTCTCTTCTTGACAGAGTCTATTGAAGAGATGCGACGGTTCTGCAAGTCATGATACGACGGTAATTAATGATTAACAGAAGTGTGATCATGTTGGTTTGCTACAGTCGCGATAGTTCTCTTGCCAACATTTGCAATGATTCGGCTTAAATTTGCAATAAAAAATGAACTACTATGATGGTTCAATAAAAGGGTGTGTTGCATGTCTTTTCGAAAAGGCACTTGGCCATGCTCACATCACTTCCAACAGGCGCATCCATGCATGCCGATATATGCCATCAATAGATTTCGTTTTTCAAGTTTAGAAATTAATCCAATTTCCACACAAAAACCATTTCCAAAATCCTCTTCCTTAAGAGCGTCTCCAGCACACCTGGGCGGACTAGGTCTCCTGGAAGAGACTCCACACAGTGGTGAACCTAGAATTTTTTTTCAAGGGATGCGGAATCATATGTGGCCCGGGGCGGGGCGGGTCGACTCATGACAAAAATAATAATACTAAAATTATATAAACAAAAGGAAACCAAAAAACCAAAAATAATTTAAACGTTATTACATATGCATAACAGAATTCTAAAATCTAAAGTTATTATCTTCGGGTCTTCATTTTTTTGGAATCTATCTATGACATCTTCTATCTTCACGTTTCTAAGTAAGTCCTTTTCAATAAAAGCAATACAACTATCGTTTGAATTCTTATCATCAATCCTATTACGCAAATCGTTCTTCACAAACTTCATTGCCGAAAAGCTTCTTTCAACGTTGCGGTTGCGACGGGTAATGTGAGGGCTAGCTTTAATAAACGATACACCAGTATAATGTTAAGATGTTTCTTTGTTTCAACCATCAATTGTACAAGACTTGATTAACTATTTAATTTGGCGAATCATATATCCGCTTTTACATTATCAATGTAGCTCTCAAGTTCAACCGAAAGTCTTCTTTTATCTTCATCATCAAATCATGTGGATATATCTCGGCTAATCGTAGTAGTTTTGGAACATCAAACACACCAATATTATCACAAGGACTCAAGCTATTAATACAAACAAGTAACTTAGATGTTACCTCATTAAAACAGTTTCCAAACTCTTAAATTTGCACATCTAGCACCGAATTGAAGCATTCAACCTCATAATGGTGGCAAAGTGTGATGTTTTATTAGTATGATACATGACTTTATTCAACCGTGCAATGTATATGTTTTTTTTAAAATATAACTTTTTTGTTACTAACTGTATAGTATTACATTTATCAACACGTGTAATACACAGGATTGTAACCTAGTTTCTAATAATTAACAAATATCTGAATCGAAATTAATGTAAAAATCGGCCTTTCGTAGCAGCCACAGGCTAATTATTTGAATCGAAATTAATGTAAAAATCACATTCATTTAATTTCTTTGAAAAGGAAGCACAACGGCGCCGTCTTTCTGACATACACGTGTACAATAACTTTTCCACCCTTAAAGGTGAGGTTTTGTTTTTAGCACATTCAGATATTATATCCAGAAAGGGCCGGGTGGCAGAGCAGCTTGTTGCCCGCCTACCTGCCATCCTTATGTAATTTATCTTTTTATTTTATTCAACTAAAAAAGATCAAATATATATACTAGTAACCAAATACTAAACTAATAATACCTACAACGCATACATACTACATACACACAGATTTGTTAAAGCTTAAATATCAATATTCTGACATTGATTTTGTATTCTTGACTTCTTGTGATGCTTGGTAGACCAAGTTGATTACATGGCAGCCCCTCTATGTTTTGAATGGATGTCCATCTCGGTGTTTGATAAAATGTCTTAGTGTTAACATAATAGTCTCCACAATTTAACAAAGACAATATTAGCATTTGTAGATGTAGTTTGTTTAGAACAATATTTTTTTTGAATGGCTTTGAGACATCACCTTAATAGACTCACCCCTCCCAAGTTCGAATCCAAGCATCCAAGGAGATTGCAACCCTCTCGGCCCGACGGCCTTAATCGCATATTTTGCAAGTGGTGAGGATCGAACCGGGGACCTTCCGGGCATGAACCCCACCTCACTGTTGGAGTACTGGACTGACAAATCATTGGCTGTTTAGAACAATATTATCTGCAACTTATATTTGAGTAACATAAAGTATATTTGGTGCCTTATATATTTATAGAGGGTTTGCACTTTATTCACAACTAGGTTTTTTTTCAGCGGCGCGCGTTGCTCGTTCTGAATGCGATGTCATATTCGGATAAGGCAAAATGCACTGTTCGTAACATTCGTGATCACGTGTTTAAAATGCAAGCACCTTTCATAATTATCACAATGTATCCACCCATTTCAGTTGGATTAGTAGCTGACTTCATGCCTATCATAGATTCCAAACGGAGAGAAAATATAAAAATTATATAAAGCTGGTCATTTACCCCATACATATCAATTGATAGAACAAAAACATGACTCGCTTATGAAAGGACCATTTTTTTTCTTTCTCTATATATTTTTTAAAATGCATACACATGTAAATACTTGCATACTGACCATTAAAGTTATTTACAACTAGTTCAAGATTCAAAACATAATTTGGAAAAGTTGTCATGGGGATCTATCCCAACATGTAATATAACATCAACCAAAACATTTTAGGATAGAAAACATTGTTAACAAAAATAGATCCCAAGACTTTAGCCATGATACCTAAACCCACCAAAACGCGTGTGCATTCCCAAAATCCGAGCCGCGACTTGATCTTCAAGCATGTGCCTTACCTATTACACAACACAACTAACAAGTTAGTTGACCAAACATTTCAAAAGAGAACCAACTATCCCATCACTTTCCATAAGGTATTCTACTACATACTTCCACCCGTTTGACCCATTACGACCTTTTCAACCTTGACCCATTAAGGTCTTTCTACCTATTCTATAAGGTTCCAACCGTATGACCCGTTTAGGTCTTCATATCTTTTTGACCCGTTGAGGTCTTTCCACCTATTCTACCTTATTCCACCATGTGACCCGTTAAGGTCTTTCCATCCTCTTTGACCCATTAAGGCCTTTTCAACTTTCCACTCATTTCCAACCCATTGACCCATTAGGGCCTTTCCAACCATTCTACATATTTCCAACTATTGACCCAATAAGGTCTTTCCAACCATTTTACATCTTTCCAACTATTGACCCAACAACTAGAACACAATAATATACACATAGCAATAATCAGTGGCGGATCTAGATCAAGATTTCAGGGGTAACATTACATAATTTTCACGTATAACGTAATACAAAACACGTAAAAGAAATTAAAAATACACTAAAAATACACTACGCCTAAAAAGTTGCCGTTACCCCTGCTTACACTCTAGATCCGTCCCTGGCAATAATTGATTTAAGTCAAACCAACTTACCTTTGTCTTGCGAGTCATGGCCTCCTTGCTTGCTTGATCCTCCCGTCTTAACACCTACACTTGATGAACTCATCTTTCTTGCATATA
Organism: Ambrosia x helenae; assembly: GCA_030844895.1. Classification (NCBI taxonomy): domain Eukaryota; kingdom Viridiplantae; phylum Streptophyta; class Magnoliopsida; order Asterales; family Asteraceae; genus Ambrosia; species Ambrosia x helenae. The sequence goes on along the minus strand of JAUTDX010003759.1, from coordinate 8,468 downwards.
CACTTAGCCATAACTTATTGATGGTTTCTCATGTACTAACCATTTTTTCAATCAACCCACATAATGTTGAACCTAATACGTTTCTGTTCATTCATTTAGGCATTTCAACATACACTTGGTGTACATAAACTTCAATTAAAACTCATGTACCCAACTATGAACATACCACTCTCCCATCAACATTATACCTTTCCATTTTCATTATAATTAGCACAATTACAACATAGAATTTCATATTTTTAAGCTATAGCCTTGTTTGACCTGCAAAAAGTCAAACATGGACTCTCTTCTCAAAACCCATCTTCACATATCTATATTTCACACAAATTACCTTCAATTAACATAATCTATACATGTAGCTTAGTACATTTTCACAATTAAACATACTACTTTTAGTTTCTAAACTAAATTATTAAGAATCATATATTACTATCATTATTCAAGAATCTCATCAACATAAAACATTCATCAAAATACCTTCTACAACTCAGCTTGAGTTTATTATGACCTAAGGACTCGAATTTACTTCACATGCAGGTTCAACAACTGATTCTTGCTTGGATTTGGGGCTGATTAGTGGGTTCTTGGGTTGGGGAGGTTTTTCTTCTCTTAAAACTCTGTACTCCTTCAAGATTTGTTTTTATTTTTGAAACAAACCCCATTCAAACCCATAGACATAATATTATTTCATTTCAGCCCCTCACCTTTGGTTACTAGTCATTTTAGGTCATAACTTGAGTTACTAGCTAATTACCCCTCCATTTATTCCATATTGGCAAATTTTAGTCTATTTATTCTATGTATAAGCTTACCCACTACTTCCTACTAGTATTATTTTAAATTTTGAGGTGTTACAAGTCCACCCTCCTTATAGAGGGTTTCGACCCCGAAACCTTTACACGTACCAAATAAAGCAGGGTAGTGAGTCCGCATCTCTTCCTCCGACTCCCAAGTGAGTCCGAGCCCTTTCGGTGTTTCCATTGAATCAAGACTTGGTTTATGGATTTGTTACGCAACCGCTTTACCTTGAAATCTTTTTATGGCTACCGGCTTTTCTACATAATTCAACTTATCATCAACTTCTATGTCTTCGAGGGGCACATAAGCGGTTTCATCCGCAAGGCACTTCCGCAATTGTGACACATGAAATGTGTTATGAATCCCGCTCAGGGATGGTGGTAATTCCAACTGATAAGCAACTTGTCCAACCCGTACCAAAATTTTAAATGGCCCGATGTATCGCGGGCCCAACTTCCCGTGCTTACGGAACTTGATAATCCCCTTCCAAGGGGAGACCTTCAACAACACAAAGTCACCGACTTGGAATTCAATGGGACGCCTTCTTCGATCCGCATACGCCTTCTGACGATCTTGAGCGGCTTTTATTCTAGCCCATATAAGGCTAATCTTCTCATTGGTAAGTGCTACCAAGTCCTTAGGCGTGGCTTCCGTTGACCCACTTCCCCTAACAAACTGGAGTTCTACATTTCCTCCCATACAACATTTCAAATGGTAATGTACAAGTGATTGAAGCATGCATGTCTATGTCATCAAAGTGACCTCACAATTTAGTGATGTTGTTTAGCCCTTTTTTGTTATCTATCTATTAATATAACTAGGTTTTAATCAGTTGCGCGCGTTTGCGGCGCCCTCAACCGAATTATTCTATGTACCTTCTTAGGTAGAATCATCAATACACAAAACCAGTATGAAATTAAACGAATATAAATGTGACATTTCTTTGTGAGTTGACTTATAAATAGGTCAAACTGCATGTTCAATGGATCAGACATGCGTGAAGCCATGAACTATGCGCTCCACATGTCAAAATTGACTGTGCGCTTAAGGTTACAGATATATATGTGGATTTTTTTTGCCTGAGGAGCACAATTGGGAGAATAAAAACTCTGATGGATCCACACTGGTACCACCTATCAACCTATCATCATCTACCATCTTATTTCACTTTTTGTCATCCTGGGTTGCTACTGAGATCCCTTCATTAGTAGAACAATATGGTTATTATTTCACTTGGCAAACTCCAACGAAATAATGATTGAGATTTTGGGAATCTTTTAATCTCTGCAATGTAAAGGAATAAAAAACTTAAATTTTGATTGCTAAACTTAAAACTTAGGATTCAACTTACGAAAAAAGAAAAATCGTTAGCATTAAATTTCCTATTAGCCCTACTTAGTTAGCAGGGTTCATTATTTTGCTTAGATTAGAACCAAACCAAATTACATATTCGGCTTCCGGTCAAAACTGAAATGATTTTCGGTTTCAGAAACTGAACATTGCTAACATTTGGTTTCCAGTAAAAGTATGTTATAGTGTAAACACTTGATGAATTCAAAATTTTGAAATTTTAGCAGAAAGATAAGTTGGATGGTTGTTCAGGAAAATGATGCAAGATAGAAGGGTTGCAGTGACAAAGAGTTAAAGCTAGAGGTCTAAAGTTGCAGTATCATGAATTTATAAAAGTAACTGGTGGTTGCATTAGAGAAGAAGTTTGTATTCAACTTTAGTCTCTTTGTTTGCAAATAGTTTCTTGGCATTCTTTTCTTTAGTCTGTTGTTCTAATGAGTGTTTTATATAGTTTTATTCATTGTTTGTCAATCTCATTGTTTCTTGGTTCTTGGGTCAAAGTCCAAAGTCAAGTGCTGTATTGCAGTAATAAAATGTCACTGTAATTACTGCTTAACATTCACAAAATGCCACTTCCATTGTAAAAGTTCATATTAAGCTTTGTGAGGTAATTTTCTAAGTTAGCTTAAAAGAGCATTGGACCCACCACCTAACCTAAAAGCCAATCCCCAACGATTTGCTTTGTACACCGACACATAATTAGAATAGTTACCACTCCAAATTCCTTAGCAAATACCAAAAAGCTAATCACCAGTTAGTTGAACATAGACATCACTAAAGGTTATCAATCAAACATCATATTTAAAAGAATTGACCAGAATTACATAAAATTGTTGATATAATCAGGAAAGAAAAACCAAAATCAAGTTTGTAAATGGTAATTGATTCACAAATGTGGAGATAAACACACGTATTCGGCACCAACAACATTTCCAAAACGCCTCTGTTATAATATCATGAGTAAAAGTTTTACAACAAAAATTAAACAATACTGTATCATATGATTGACCAACTCTTTCATATCACCACAATCAAGAAAAAGCATAATATGTACTTTAAGACATGTCGAAATTGGAAAAAAAAATGATTGATTAATTTGTTATCTTCATAAAGTCCAACCCCCCTTTTTTTCCAATTAATGAAGATATAGCGAAGATAACAAATTAATTTTTTTGTATTTTCCAATTTCGAAGATAACAAATATAACCTAAAATATAGCTATCAAGGTACCTTAAATTTTTCCAATTTCGAAATTGAAAACAAAAAAAAAAGACGCCTAAAGCTGAAAGGGAAAAAGGAAAAAAACGGGAGGGTTTCGAACCTGGGCAACCATATATAACTGTCAATAGTGAAACCACTACTGAGCAAATCTCTTTAAATTGTTTCTAAACATCTTATTTCAATCATCAATTGTTTCTAAACATCTTATTTCAATCATCAATCTCTCATTTCATTCAGAAGTAAAAAGAATGATCATAATGCAGATAAGAAATTATAGAGGCCTCTGTCTAGGAGAGCACACCAAAAATACCTACAAACCACTTACCCTTTTTTTATTAAAAAAAACAGGTAAAATGATGGCAAAATAAAAAAGAGGCCTGCATTACTCGAACCCGGCCAAGACACCAAACATAACAACACTCCCACCATCTGTGCCACAACATCCTTACTTAACATAGCTAAAACGTTTTGTATTTAAACACTTTTTAAAACTCAAGGCACAAACATCCATCCCAGCACAAAATAATACGCCTCAAACACATCCCAAGCAAGATCCAAACACTTCGCTAAATTGAATAGTGGGTTGATGCTAAAAGGAGCTTGCCAATTAAGAATTGACCCACTTACTAAGTTCTGATGCAGCCTGCTAAAATGGCTATAAAATACACTCAAAACATTCCTCCTTAAACCCTATTATAAACACACCTATTATAAACACGACTTAGGCGATAAATACGCAATTACACGTTGTTTCTGTACAACGATGCAGCCTGCAAAAATAGCTATACAATACACTCAAAACATTATCTGATGTTCGCAATGTTTGTATGCTTCATTAGAAATGTCTATTGTTGGGGAACTTTCAAATGAATATAAACTAAGCATGTAATCGACGATTCAACTGTAACCTCAACTTTCAAATATACAAAAAGCAGAGACTATTTCCCTAGATGTATTGCAGCCAAAGCGAACAGCCTGTCCGCCCATTTCCATCAACCGGATTCATCACACACCCTGAAATGCTCAAACAAACACTTAAAACCAACTCTGTCGACACATCATTCGCTCACAACCTACACATTTCAAACCAAACGGCTAACACAACTCCGACGCATTTCTAGAAAAAATAACCAGAAACACCATATGCTCTCTAATTCTAAAAGGCGCAATGTCATATTGAAAACAAACTACCTCTAAAACACACACGTTACTGACAAAACTATTCGCTTTTTATGTCGAAACCTCAACCACGGACCAAGCGGATTCATCAAACGTCCTAAAATACTTAAAAAAACACCTAAAAATTCCTTTCTTGAAATGCCATTTGCATGTCTATTGGTGGGGAACTTTCAAATGAATATAAACTAACCATGTAATCGACGATTCAACTATAACCTCAACGTTCAAATATACAAACAACACACTATTTCCCTAGACGTATTGCATCCTAAGCGAACCCACCTGTCCAACCATTTCCATCAACCGGATTCATCACGCGGCCTGAAATACTCAAACAAACAGTTAATACCTACTCTGTTGACACGTCATTCGCTCACAACGTACACATTTCAAACCAACGGCTAACACAACTCCGACGCATTTCTACAAAATCTAACCAGAAACACCATATGCTCTCTAAATACACATGTTACTGACGATACTAAGAACTCCTATCCCTGTACATTTAATCTATACGTGTACATCTTTCTACCATGGGACCAGCGACCAACCGGAACGTCCTGAAATACTAAAAAAAACAGTTAAAATTCCTTACTTGAAACACCATTTGCCCAGAACCTACATAGTTAAAACCAAAAGGCTAACACACTTTCAACACATTTGAAACAAAAACTAAACTCCACTTAAAAAAAGCTAAATAACCACATAAAAAAAGCTAACACACTTTCAACACTTTGGTCACTCCAATGTTATTGAAAAAAATACATATGTAGTTTAATTATGATGTAAAATGAATATGATTGAAATAACTAATGTTTATCATCTTAATTTGCCCTAGCTAAAATTAAATAAGAATAACTTAATTTATAATTTCTCTTACTCTTGTAGTATTGTCATACACACACAAAAAAAAAGAAACAAAAAACCCTCAAACGACTTAAAAATAAGTCAAACCAACAACAACATATTCTCTAACAATCAATAAAAACAAACAAATAAGACACAAAAACAACACAAAATCACAAGTCATGTAATCAAATAAACAACTTACAGGGAGATCAGGGATGTAATCAGTTAAGTAAGGCACATCTTCAAGAACATAGCCTGCTTCCCCTGTTACAACTTCACTGTTGTCGGTTATCCACCACCGCCGTCGTCGACACATTCTTACCAAAACCCACATCGGACACCAACCCTTTCGTCGGAAAAAGCAACCCAACTCAGATCCATACTAATTTCGGACGGTCTAAACCAAACCTTTCGTTTTCTTCGTATCTCTTGCAGGGACTTGATGTGTTGGTGATTGTTTGTTATGTTGAGTGTGTCGTGTTTGTGTCTGTAAGTAATCGCTGGATTGTGCAAGATAACAGAAAAAGTGTGTTGTGGAAATTAGTGGAGACAGAGGCGGTGGTGTCTGGTGGTGAAGACAGAGGAAGTGTGTTGTGGAAATTAGTGGAAGGATGAGCTGTGGAGGTGGAGAAAGGGAAATTAAGACGCGTGGTAGGGAATGTGATAAAAAGACATCCAGAAGATGCAATACGTGTAGTGCCAGGAGATAAACCGATGGACCCCAATTACTGAATTACCCCTCATTAGAGAGAAAATTACAAAGATGGCAGAACCACTATGGACATTTTGAAAAAAATACGCGGAGCAAGACTCGAACCGGGGACATACCTGTTGTATAACAACCCAAACACCACTGCACCAACCATCAATTTTGATATTATACTGAAAACAATAATATTTAACAACAATGAATAAATAAAAAAATATTAAAATTACTGTTCAAATCCATTGGTAAATTAATATAATCTAATGTTTTATAAAATTTTGAGTATACCATTGCGACATACTTATTTTGTTCATAATTGATAACTTGATAAAAAACTTATTTGAACATTGTTATCAATACCATATACATTTATATGGATTTTTTAAAGTGGCGACATAAAATTCGTTTTGAAAAAGAATTGAATTCGCAATACAATATTCTTTTGGTAGAATTAGTTGTAACGAGTAGGTGCTGTGACAAGCCGGATTGCATCGGTTGAATAACATTTATACATAGTTTTCAAGTGATGCAAAGCACGTATCAATATCCTATTGGACATATTTCGATTGCTATATCGACACCGGTATAATACCAATACTATAGAGCGAATTCCGTTTGTGAAGCGCGGGGAGCCCACTAGTTAACAAATACATTCAACTTACCGGCCTTACCAATTTTATATTAGTAAGAATGATCAAACTAACCTGCGAAAATCGTTTTGATTTTCGATGTAAGAGGCGAATCCAACTATGAAGTGAGACCGGAGTGATGATTGAAGGAAAACATGAGACTCACGCGCCGGAAAGGTGGCCGGCAATCACCAGATTTCTCCTCTCACTCTATCTATTTCTTCGTCTACTCTCACTATCTAGAGATGCATACGGGAGGAGAGAAAAAAAAGTAAAGGACACGTGGTGACACCATTATTGTCACCTACCTTTTAATTAAGAACTATATAATGGTGATCATGCTTTATATTTTTCATTATATATTTTCAAATCTCTCATTCATTGTGACAAATCTTTATTGGGTTTACGAGTTCGACAACGATGGGGGTCTTAAACTAAAATGGGTTGGGTGGGTTCCTTTGAAGTGCCTTATCTTTGCTTGGAGAGCCGGGTTGGATAGGATTCCGACCGTCGAAGCGCTTAATAAAAGACATGTGTACATTCCCAATGACCGAGGCAAGCTTTGTGAAGCTAGTCTTGGAAACATCGGACCACATCTTCACTGGTTGCGGGTTCTCGTATGGTGTTTTGGTCTAGTATTTGGAAGTGGTGTGGCTTAAGTTCAGTTTTCGTGTTTCATACGAGGGATCTTCTTCGGCTTTACAAGATTGCGTCCGGTGGTAAATGGGCCAAGAAGATTGTGCATGGTATTATCTTGGTAACGTTATGGTCCTTATGGAAAGCCAGAAATGATAAGACCTTCAACAAGATAGAACCAAAGATTAGTCGTGTGATTGGTAATATTAAATCGTTGTCGTTTTTTTTGGTTAAAGAATAGGTCTAAGTTTGTAGATCTCTCTGGGAGGCTTGGTGTAATAACCCTTTGTATATGGGTGTAGCTGTGGGTGGTTGTCCTTTCTTTGAGGTCTCCCCCTTTGTGTTTTAATGAAAGTCATCGTTCAAAAAAAATGTACAAGTATGGAGGCAAATTTCTTGTATTTAATTCGGTTGATCCATTCATTTATACAATTACCACCATCATTCATCAAACACACACTAAACCCTACCTTGAAATCCACATACTAAACCCCTATCTATCTATCTATCTATCTATCTTATATACTTTAACAACCTGCAAGCATTCTATTGTACCTTTGAAATCAATGGCTGATCAGTTTCCTCCGGAGATTATATACGATTATACGCTATCTTGTCAAGAATGCCATCAAATCATTGGGTCGTTTTCGGTGTGTATGCAAACTATGGCTCAAATACATCAACGACCCTTACCTTGAAACCATTCACGTCAAGGAAGAACCCACCCCAATCAATGTTTCAACACTTTCAGCCTAGTGATCTTCATCCGACAGACTTTGCACAATCACTTTTTTGCGTCTAAAACCAAGGCACTTCCACGCGAAACAGGAGCCCGTTATGAAGATGTGGTTTAGGGATATTAATTCTACTTCCTTAGGACACCAATTAGCATGGTTTTAGGCTCATGCAATGGGCTAACCCTGGTCTTTTACGAACAAAAACCCTGGTCGTGACATCTTTATTTGTACATGTTATTGGAAGCATGATCATGTGGTTGCTTTAAACGGTGAAGTTGGATATGCACTTTTGAATCATTACTATCTGGAGTTGTGGATTTTGAAGCAGGAAGAATGGGTGTTGCACTGTGGCTTTAAAACCAT